>WNWK01003364.1:110000-169727 GCA_009830355.1 Cherax destructor | reverse complement strand
AGTTAGGATCGAGTTTCTATCTCCTGGTTCCTGACGCTGTGTTGCTGTTGCCTGTTATATTGCTGCTCTGCAAATTGGTCATTTTGGTCAATCAAGCTGTTCTGATTGTCAGTTTGTTAGAAAAGCTAGCTTATGAGAAGTTCAGTTGGACACTGGTTGAGTCGAGTCTTAAGAGTTACCTGGAGCTCACTCATACACACATATATTCTTATTTGCATATAACTGTATTATTAAACATACTGACATTGTACCTGATAGTACTTTAGAGTCATTTGGATATATGTGCCCTCAGCACAGCATTATTGTATATGAGAGCAGTGTAGGAGCTAACCTCCTAATTAACCTCCTAATTCATAACTTAATGAACATCCTGATCATATGTACATTTATTTACTTTGAAACCCTAGACACTCACTTTGATAATAAATCTTTTAAATATATTTCTTTTGTTAGTACCCTATCAGTTATAATGTCGTGTCAGTATCATATATACACTTGTTTAGTGTATCTTTATAAAGCTGGTCCCTTTGCGTGTGACGTCACGGTACCCGCTGACGTCAGAGGCTCAGCGCATGGGCACAGCCTATCATAGGCAGACTGCCTCACTACGTTAGACCTACAGGCGAGACAGAAGGTGTGCTGGACTCTCCTCTAATTACTGTAAATATACCGTAACCATCCAACAAGGAGTATCTTTGACCTCCTATATATCTCTCCCAGCACTTTTGAAAATGTTGGATAACTGGACCAGGATACTGACTTTGTTACAAAAGCCCAGTAACAGGCTGGATGCTAGAAGGGCTATCCTTTCTAGTGTTCACTGGAGATGTGTTTTACTAATAGATATCGTGTCATTTTGTAACACAGCATCCAACACTCCCGGTGGTTCCCGGCTGAGAGACCACCAGACACGCAGCACCCAACACTCCCGGTGGTCCCCGGCTGAGAGAGCACCAGACACGCAGCATCCAACACTCCCGGTGGTCCCCGGCTGAGAGACCACCAGACACGCAGCATCCAACACTCCCGGTGGTCCCGGCTGAGAGACCACCAGACACGCAGCATCCAACACTCCCGGTGGTCACACAAGAAACTAACGCGTCCATCAGTGGGAAGATCAAGCAAGATCCCCGTTTGGTGTACTAGCCTCCACAAGCAGTATATATAGTATTGTAACTGGAGAAGAGTGACGAACGATATACCCCAAGTATCAGTATCAAGACCCATGCTCTCTCTCTTACATATGCAATAACACTGCGCTAAACAGAATATATCACAATATTCAAAACAACCACTGTGAAAAAAATAGTGAATTTCGAAGCGATTTCGTAATTTCTCAAATTTTCACAGTTCCTAGATAATGTGAGAAATCACATTATCTACGAACTGGTGGACCCTCGGTTTTCGTACAGCTCCCAACTCAAACAATTATGCAAGTGTATTTTTGTAAGGGCTTTTGTAAGTGTATTTTTGGGGGTCTGAAACGACTAATCTAATTTACATTCGTCCTTTTGGGAACAAATTCGTTCGGTAACGTCACTCAAACAGCATTCTGGAGAGAATTATCAATGAAAACCGAGGGTCCACTGTATATGTAAACAACTTACCACAAGAGTCACTGCTGATCATGTGAATCTGATGAATATGATTGACAGGAAGACTGTTGACCAGTTGTGAAAATGGTTTAAGAAGATTATTGCTGCGGCGAACCAGCATGTGGTCATGTAAACTGCCGGAGGTACACACAACCAGCATGTGATCATGTAAACTGCCGGAGGTACACACAACCAGCATGTGGTCATGTAAACTGCCGGAGGTACACACAACCAGCATGTGATCATGTAAACTGCCGGAGGTACACACAACCAGCATGTGGTCATGTAAACTGCCGGAGGTACACACAACCAGCATGTGATCATGTAAACTGCCGGAGGTACACACAACCAGCATGTGGTCATGTAAACTGCCGGAGGTACACACAACCAGCATGTGGTCATGTAAACTGCCGGAGGTACACACAACCAGCATGTGATCATGTAAACTGCCGGAGGTACACACAACCAGCATGTGGTCATGTAAACTGCCGGAGGTACACACAACCAGCATGTGATCATGTAAACTGCCGGAGGTACACACAACCAGCATGTGATCATGTAAACTGCCGGAGGTACACACAACCAGCATGTGGTCATGTAAACTGCTGGAGGTACACACAACCAGCATGTGATCATGTAAACTGCCGGAGGTACACACAACCAGCATGTGGTCATGTAAACTGCCGGAGGTACACACAACCAGCATGTGGTCATGTAAACTGCCGGAGGTACACACAACCAGCATGTGGTCATGTAAACTGCCTGAGATACACACAACCAGCATGTGATCATGTAAACTGCCGGAGGACACAACCAGCATGTGATCATGTAAACTGCCGGAGGTACACAACCAGCATGTGATCATGTAACGCCGAGTACCACAACCAGCATGTCATTACTGCCGAGGTACACACCAGCATGTGGTCATGTAAACTGCCAGGTACACACAACCACATGTGGTCATTAAACTGCCGAGTACACACACCAGCATGTGATCATGTAAACTGCCGGAGGTACACAAACCAGCATGGTCATGTAAACTGCCGAGTACACAACCAGCATGTGTCATGTAAACTGCCGGAGGTACACAACCAGCATGGGTCATAAACTGCCGGTACACCAACCAGCATGTGTCATGTAAACTGCCGAGTACACAAACCAGCATGTGTCATGTAAACTGCCGGTACAACCAGCATGGTCATGTAAACTGCCGAGTACACAACCAGCATGTGGTCAGTAAACTGCCGAGTACACACAACCAGCATGTGGTCTGTAACTCCGAGGTACACAACCAGTGTGGTCATGTAACTGCCTGAGTACACAACCAGCGTGTCATGTAAACTGCCGGAGGTACACACCAGCATGTGATCATGTAAACGCCGGAGGTACACAACCAGCATGTGTCATGTAAACTGCCGAGGTACACAACCAGCATGTGATCATGTAACTGCCGGAGGTACACAACCAGCATGTGTCATAACTGCCAGACACAACCAGCATGTGGTCATGTAAACTGCCGGAGGTACACAACCAGCATGTGTCATGTAAACTCGGAGGTACACACAACCAGCATGTGTCATGTAAACTGCCGGGGTACACACAACCAGCAGTGTCATGTAAACTGCCGAGTACACAACCAGCATGTGGTCATGTAAACTGCGGAGGTACAACAACCACATGTGGTCATGTAACTGCCGGAGTACACAACCAGCAGTGTCATGTAAACTGCCGAGTCACAACCAGCATGTGTCATGTAAACTGCCGGAGGTACACAACCAGCATGTGTCATGTAAACTGCCGGAGGTACACAACCAGCATGTGTCATGTAAACTGCCGAGGTACACAACCAGCATGTGATCATAAACTGCGGAGGTACACAAGCATGTGGTCATGTAAACTGCCGGTACACAACAGCTGTGTCAAACTGCCGGAGGTACACAACCAGCATGTGGTCATGTAAACTGCCGAGTACACACAACCAGCATGTGTCATGTAACTGCCGAGGTACACAACCAGCATGTGTCATGTAAACTGCCGAGTACACAACCAGCATGTGTCGTAAACTGCCGGAGTACACACAACCAGCATGTGATCATGAAACTGCCGAGGTACACAACCAGCATGTGGTCATGAAACTGCCGGAGGTACACAACCAGCATGTGTCAGTAAACTGCCGAGTACACACAACCAGCATGTGTCATGTAACTGCGGAGGTACACAACCAGCATGTGTCATGTAAACTCCGGAGGTACACAAACAGCATGTGATCATGTAAACTGCCGGGTACACAACCAGCATGTGATCATGTAAACTCCGAGGTACACAACCAGCATGTGTCATGTAAACTGCCGAGGTACACAACCAGCATGTGGTCATGTAAACTGCCAGGTACACAACCAGCATGTGATCATGTAAACTGCCGAGTACACACAACCAGCATGTGATCATGTAAACTGCCGGAGGTACACAAACCAGCATGTGTCATGTAAACTGCCGAGTACACAACCAGCATGTGATCATGTAAACTGCCGAGGTACACACAACCAGCATGTGATCATGTAAACTGCCGGAGGTACACACAACCAGCATGTGATCATGTAAACTGCCGAGGTACACAACCAGCATGTGATCATGTAAACTGCCGGAGTACCACACCAGCATGTGTCATGTAAACTGCCGAGGATACACAACCAGCATGTGATCATGTAAACTGCCGGAGTACACACAACCAGCATGTGATCATGTAAACTGGGGAGTACACACAACCAGCATGTGGTCATGAAACTGCCGGAGGTACACAACCAATGTGTCATGTAACTGCCGAGGAACACAACCAGCATGTGATCATGTAAACTGCCGGACACACAACCAGCATGTGGTCATGTAAACTGCCGGATACACACAACCAGCATGTGATCATGTAACTGCCGGAGTACACCACAGCATGCATTAGTAAACGCCGGAGGTACACAACCAGCATGTGTCAGTGAAACGCCGGAGACACAACCAGCATGTGATCATGTAAACTGCCGTGGTACAAAAGCAGGGTACAACTGCCGGAGGTACACAAACCAGATGTGACATAAACTGCTGGGTACACAACCAGCATGATCAGAACTGCTGAACACACCCCATGTGATCATGTAAACCGCTACACACAACCAGCATGTGATCATGTAAACTGCCGAGGTACACACAACCAGCATGTGATCATGTAAACTGCCTGAGTACACACAACCAGCATGTGACTGTAAACTGCCGAGGTACACCAACCAGCATGTGATCATGTAAACTGCCGGAGGTACACAACCAGCATGTGGTCATGTAAACTGCCGGAGGTACACACAACAGATGTGATCATGTAAACTGCCGGAGGTACACACACCAGCATGTGATCATGTAAACTGCCAGGATACACACAACCGCAGGATCATAAACTGACCGGGACACAACAACATGGTCTGTAAACGCCTAGTAACACAACCAGCATGTGATCATGTAAACTGCCGGAGGACACACAACCAGCATGTGTCATGTAAACTGCCTGAGTACACAACCAGCATGTGATCATGTAAACTGCCGGAGGTACACACAACCAGCATGTGGTCATGTAAACTGCCGAGTACACAACCAGCATGTGATCATGTAAACTGCCGGAGGTACACACAACCAGCATGTGATCATGTAAACTGCCGGAGGTACACACAACCAGCATGTGGTCATGTAAACTGCCGGAGGTACACACAACCAGCATGTGATCATGTAAACTGCCGGAGGTACACACAACCAGCATGTGGTCATGTAAACTGCCGGAGGTACACACAACCAGCATGTGGTCATGTAAACTGCCGGAGGTACACACAACCAGCATGTGATCATGTAAACTGCCGGAGGTACACACAACCAGCATGTGGTCATGTAAACTGCCGGAGGTACACACAACCAGCATGTGTTCATGTAAACTGCCGGAGGTACACACAACCAGCATGTGATCATGTAAACTGCCGGAGGTACACACAACCAGCATGTGATCATGTAAACTGCCGGAGGTACACACAACCAGCATGTGGTCATGTAAACTGCCTGAGGTACACACAACCAGCATGTGATCATGTAAACTGCCTGAGATACACACAACCAGCATGTGATCATGTAAACTGCCGGAGGTACACACAACCAGCATGTGATCATGTAAACTGCCTGAGGTACACACAACCAGCATGTGATCATGTAAACTGCCTGAGATACACACAACCAGCATGTGATCATGTAAACTGCCGGAGGTACACACAACCAGCATGTGATCATGTAAACTGCCTGAGATACACACAACCAGCATGTGATCATGTAAACTGCCGGAGGTACACACAACCAGCATGTGATCATGTAAACTGCCTGAGGTACACACAACCAGCATGTGATCATGTAAACTGCCTGAGATACACACAACCAGCATGTGATCATGTAAACTGCCGGAGGTACACACAACCAGCATGTGATCATGTAAACTGCCGGAGGTACACACAACCAGCAACACATCAGCACACTGCACATCTTTCTCCAGGGATTTAAGCAAAGAACCATTGAAAACACTGCAGGTGAGGCCAGTCTGAGTACACAGAACCAGCGGTCAACCCACACCTTGGCAGACATGACCTGAAATTAGAGAAAGTCCAAAAGTTTGAAATTATAAAGACTATAGAAACAAACTCGTGTTATCTGAAGAACGAAGTGTTGACAACAGGCAGGAACAGGAGGGCGTATATAGACGCTCCAAACCAGGACAGGAGGGCGTATATAGACGCTCCAAACCAGGACAGGAGGGCGTATATAGACGCTCCAAACCAGGACAGGAGGGCGTATATAGACGCTCCAAACCAGGACAGGAGGGCGTACATGGACGCTCCAAACCAGGACAGGAAGGCGTACATAGACGCTCCAAACCAGGACAGGAGGGCGTATATAGACGCTCCAAACCAGGACAGGAAGGCGTACATAGACGCTCCAAACCAGGACAGGAGGGCGTATATAGACGCTCCAAACCAGGACAGGAAGGCGTACATAGACGCTCCAAACCAGGACAGGACGGCGTACATAGACGCTCCAAACCAGGACAGGAGGGCGTACATGGACGCTCCAAACCAGGACAGGAGGGCGTACATAGACGCTCCAAACCAGGACAGGAGGGCGTACATGGACGCTCCAAACCAGGACAGGAAGGCGTACATAGACGCTCCAAACCAGGACAGGACGGCGTACATGGACGCTCCAAACCAGGACAGGAAGGCGTACATAGACGCTCCAAACCAGGACAGGACGGCGTACATGGACGCTCCAAACCAGGACAGGAAGGCGTACATAGACGCTCCAAACCAGGACAGGACGGCGTACATGGACGCTCCAAACCAGGACAGGAGGGCGTACATAGACGCTCCAAACCAGGACAGGAGGGCGTACATGGACGCTCCAAACCAGGACAGGAGGGCGTACATGGACGCTCCAAACCAGGACAGGAGGGCGTACATGGACGCTCCAAACCAGGACAGGAGGGCGTACATAGACGCTCCAAACCAGGACAGGAGGGCGTACATGGACGCTCCAAACCAGGACGCGTCACGGGATTCTTAGGATCAGTGAAAAAGTGGAAATAACTCTTAGAGGTAATGGAAACTAACGCCATGCGCAGTTTCAAGAGTAAATATGATAGTTCTGAAGAGGCTAGGAGGCAACACCAGTTGATTGTAGGTTAAGAGGCAGGGCCAAGAGCTGAGCCTCACTCCACAACCCGGTGAGTGCTATACCACGTCCACTTGGCAACACCTTCACTATCACAAACACTCCTTACACACCCCATGTAAAATACTTGAAGCGTATTGTATTCCAGAACACTTGTAATTCTTACTCGTCCAGCTCACTCGCCCACAACTATACCTATACAACTTACTCGTCCAGCTCACTCGCCCACAACTATACCTACACAACTTACTCGTCCAGCTCACTCGCCCACAACTATACCAACACAACTTACTCTTCCAGCTCACTCGCCCACAACTATACCAACACAACTTACTCTTCCAGCTCACTCGCCCACAACTATACCAACACAACTTACTCGTCCAGCTCACTCGCCCACAACTATACCAACACAACCTACTCGTCCAGCTCACTCGCCCACAACTATACCAACACAACTTACTCGTCCAGCTCACTCGCCCACAACTATACCAACACAACCTACTCGTCCAGCTCACTCGCCCACAACTATACCAACACAACTTACTCGTCCAGCTCACTCGCCCACAACTATATCAATACAAACAACTGAGCCTACACAGTGTTTGCCCTGAGCAAACAACGACTGCTCAAGAAACTAAAGACACATCATAAAAATATTAATCTTACACCAAAGAAAAAAAAGCATCAAGGCAATTAACCCAAAGAAAAATGAGATGACGCCTTAAAGAGAGGCGGCACATCGAGGCAGATAAAATAATAACTCACCCTCTTCTAACTTGGCGTTTATGGCTGCTTGTATATAATTACCGTAAGACACACCGTCTGCACTTATCACTGTCTGAATGTTTTGTTGACCTTGTATGATTGACCTCTGACACTAGCTGATGTGCTCAAGTGGTGCACATCCATGTGCCAGACTTAAGTGTGTACATATTAATGTTATGTGCAGCATCAAGTACATGTGTACCTTGTTCAACGCTAAATGTCTTTATTTAGTGCTATGAGTTCGATCCCCGGGACGGGTGGTCATGTTTCCTCACACCTGCTGTCGCTGTTCACCTAGCAGTAAGTAGGTACTTGGGTATTAGTCATCTTACACCTGCTGTCGCTGTTCACCTAGCAGTAAGTAGGTACTTGGGTATTAGTCATCTTACACCTGCTGTCACTGTTCACCTAACAGTAAGTAGGTACCTGGGTGTTAGTCACCTTACACCTGTTGTCCATGTTAACCGAGCAGTAAGTAGGTACCTGGGAGTTAGTTAACTGTTGTGGGTGGCATCCTGGGGGTGGTAGCATGCCTCAGATAGAGCTGAGCTCTGAAATAATCTGAGGATTGATAACAACTGTAAAACTCAACCCTGTAAAAAAAATCACAAAAAATAGTGTTCTTAATTAAGGACACTTTTGTTATGGGCGATAACATGTACATTATGTATATTTAGCCTAAGATAACACATACACTATGTGTATTCAGACTAAGATAACATATGTATTATGTATATTCAGCCTAATATATATCACACAAAAAAGTCAATCATTGTGACTTATTTCCAATTGCGTCACTGTCAATATTTGTCGCATTGTTAACAGTCTTAGTAAAAAACTTAATCTGAACTGTTCTTCTGATTTTGCGCTATCTTAATAGCATTATTAAAATGTTATATATATATATATATATATATATATATATATATATATATATATATATATATATATATATATATATATATATATGGTATCACCCTTCAAGCCTGGACAGACGGCAAGCAGGTGGTGTGGGACTACACATGTGCATCTACCTTGGCTGATACCTATCTCCAATACACCAGGGAGGAAGGAGGGGCAGCTGCCACCTTAAGGGAGTCCCAAAAGTCGAGAAAATATGGAGAACTTGCCCATCATTATATGTTTGTTCCCATAGGCTCAGAGACCCTTGGCTCATGGGGAAAGAATGCATCTAAGTTCCTCAAGGAGCTGGGCAAAAGACTCAACAGGGTATCTAGGGATTCCAGGGCAGCTAGTTTTCTGCTCCAGTGACTCAGCGCTGCTGTTCAGAGGGGTAATGCATGCTGTATTCTGGGCACGCGCCCCAGCTCTGAGGAGCTGGATGAGATTTTCGCATTATAATCAGTGACAAACATGTAACAATATGTACTAGACATGTATCTCTCACACCTCGTGTACTGTATATGCCATCTTTATATCAACAATGTATCTCTTAAATCTTTTGTACCATATTATGTAATAAAATATACCTATTGGTTAAAAAAAAAAAAAAGATGGGGTGGTAGGGGAAGTGGAATATGCAAATGGCATCAGGAAGAAATCCAAATATTCTTCCTTGAAGCCTTTTTATCCACTTCTCCGAGGCTATGGGTCCCACAATTTGTACCAGAGGTGGACCCCATCTATATATATATATATATATATATATATATATATATATATATATATATATATATATATATATATATATAACAACACTGCGACTAGCCGGGGATCGAACCCGTGTTATTTTAGCCCTCCTCATAGTGAGCGAAAATTTACGATGCTTTAACCCACTGGGCCATCCAATCCTACAAAGATCACGCACCCAGCAGAGCTAGGTGTTGTACCGTGATCCGAGGACATACGATGGTGTGGGCGCCTCTGAGCTAATTTCATTCTACTCCCCGTTTGGTGTACTAGCCTCCACAAGCAGTATATATAGTATTGTAACCACAAACGAGTGGTATTTAATAAAAAACAACACTGCGACTAGCCGGGGGATCGAACCTGTGTTGTTTTAGCCCGCCTCATGGTGAGTAAAATTGATTACCTGGAGTTTACCTGGAGAGAGTTCCGGGGGTCAACGCCCCCGCAGCCCGGTCTGTGACCAGGCCTCATGGTGGATCAGAGCCTGATCAACCAGGCTGTTACTGCTGGCTGCACGCAGTCCGACGTACGAACCACAGCCCGGCTGGTCAGGTACCGACTTAAAGTGCCTGTCCAGTGCCTGCTTGAAGACAGTCAGGGGTCTATTGGTAATCCCCCGTATGTACGCTGGGAGGCAGTTGAACAGTCTTGGGCCCCTGACACTTACTGTGTTGTCTCTGAACGTGCTAGTGGCACCCCTGCTCTTCATTGGGGGGATGTTACATCATTTGCCGAGTCTTTTGTTTTCGTAGGAAGTGACTCTCGTGTGCAAGTTTGGTTCTAATCCCTCTAGGATTTTCCAAGTGTATATAATAATGTATCTCTCCCGCCTGCGTTCCAGGGAGTACAGGTTTAGGAACTTCAAGCGTTCCCAGTAGTTGAGGTGGTTTATCGCAGTTATGCGTGCCGTGAAGGTTCTCTGCACATTTTCAAGGTCAGCAATTTCACCTGCCTTGAAAGGTGCAGTTAGTGTGCAGCAATATTCCAGCCTATATAGAACAAGCGACCTGAAAAGTGTTATGGTCCTTGAAGGTGAGATCCTCTGTCATGATCACTCCCAGGTCTTTGACATTAGTTTTTCGCTCTATTGTTTGGTTGAAATTTGTTTTATACTCCGATGAGATTTTAATTTCCTCACGTTTTCCACATCGGAGTAATTGAAATTTCTCATCATTGAACTTCATATTGTTTTCTGCAGCCCATTTAAAGATTTGGTTGATGTCTGCTTGGAGTCTTGCAGTGTCTTCAACGGTGGACACTGTCATACAGATTCGGGTGTCATCTGCAAAGGAAGACACAGCACTGTGGCTTATATCACTGTCTATGTCCGATATGAGGATGAGGAACAAGATGGGAGCGAGTACTGTGCCTTGTGGAACAGAGCTTTTCACCGTAGCCGCCTCAGTACACACACAGCAACAACAACAATACACAAAACAGAAAAGAAACTAACTGAAGATCAAAATGATTGGGCTACTGTTGACATGATTACCAAAATTCGTGCCGCTTCCTCAACACTGACGATCAGCTTTACTGAGATCTCTCTATGGTGTCTCAAGCAGTGACGCTCTCCAAATCTCTTCTTAACACGTCAGCTCCAGGAATATGGAACCAGAGCGCTACCACCATATTACCCAGTGCTGCAACTGTTACTCTTATACACACCTCGCAAAGGACTCTCCAACGAAGAAGAAATATTGTTGCAACTGTTGCAAAACGAAGGATACACACATTTTTTACTGCTCCTCAATCACTCAGCTAAAATGTCTCAACTGCAGAAGTGACCATCGCACTCTTGCAGCTAAATACCCAATCATAAATAAGAAGCTTGAAGAAGTAAAGAAACTTAGCTTCACCAACACAGGGATCTGTGCTGCCATCACTCGACTCCAGGATGAACAGAAGAGTCTCCGAGTAACCCAACAATCAGCCTCTACAATCACTACTCTTCCAACAATCCAAGACGACGCTCCATCAAGATCACGTTCTGCATGATCTATGCCCACGTGCAAAAGGCTGCTCTCCCTGGGACCTTATAATAATAATAATAATAATAATAATAATAATAATAATAATAATAATAATAATAATATCTTTATTTACTACAAGTACATGTACAAGGTATACAGTCCTAGCTGACATCAATGACATACTACTATATAGAAAGTCACTTGTTATGCTGAGCATTTCCCGCAAATTAGGTCAGTTTTCTTGAGAGACATATCAGCTTGGTGTGACAGCTGGGAAAATAAAATGGGTGGGTTGGACGGGGCTATCTTGGAAGACAGTGCTCTTGAGGGCGCTACTGTTGTCCTGGAGGACAGTGCTCTTGAGGGCGCTACTGTTGTCCTGGTGGACAGTGCTCTTGAGGGCGCTACTGTTGTCCTGGTGGACAGTGCTCTTGAGGGCGCTACTGTTGTCCTGGTGGACAGTGCTCTTGAGGGCGCTACTGTTGTCCTGGAGGACAGTGCTCTTGAGGGCGCTAGTGTTGTCCTGGTGGACAGTGCTCTTGAGGGCGCTACTGTTGTCCTGGTGGACAGTGCTCTTGAGGGCGCTACTGTTGTCCTGGTGGACAGTGCTCTTGAGGGCGCTACTGTTGTCCTGGTGGACAGTGCTCTTGAGGGCGCTACTGTTGTCCTGGAGGACAGTGCTCTTGAGGGCGCTAGTGTTGTCCTGGTGGACAGTGCTCTTGAGGGCGCTACTGTTGTCCTGGTGGACAGTGCTCTTGAGGGCGCTAGTGTTGTCCTGGTGGACAGTGCTCTTGAGGGCGCTACTGTTGTCCTGGTGGACAGTGAACCAAAAGGAGACACTGGCCCTGGTGATGAAACAGGAAAAGAGGTACAAAATAGCGATACTGCTGGAGATGGAACAAAAGGGATGATGCCTCAGGGAATAGTGTTGACACATTACCAGCAAGTAAGTAAGTAAGTTTATTCAGGTATACACAAATACATTTACATAGATTATCATACATAGCAGCATATGTGTAGAGAACCCAGGATAACCCAAAAAAGTCAGAGTGACTTATTTCCATTGGGGTCCTTTTAGTACCTTAATATTATACATTGTAGGAAATATATGTTATTATATTATAAAGGATATAAGTATACTAGGAATAAGGTAAAAAGAGTTATTTACATTTACATGTGTGTTAGCTAAAAAAATACAAAATCATTCTCCTCCCTTTCTGTCGCTACATTCATTAGGTACCTTTTGGTTCTCTTCTTGAACTGGCTCATGCTATGACTGGCTTTGACATGTACAGGCAGTCTGTTCTATTCCTTTATTGCTGTACAATAAAAGGTGTTTGAAGCCTGGCCACTGACTGTGGGTACTACAAAGTTGTGCTCTCTCCCCCTAGTACTATGACTGCTTTGGTTCCCAGCCTTGACAAAATTAGCAGCAAGATATTCTGGACACTTTGTGAGCAATTTTATAAACTTGATTTAACTTCAGTTGTTTTACTCTGTCTTCAATATTCAGCATATCCAATTGTTGTAATTCATCCAGGCCTACATGCTCTCTTGGACCCAGGTCCAGGATGAATCTTACCATTTTGTTCTGGGTTATTTGCAGCTTATCTTTCAGTTTTTTTGTCAAGGCAGAGTACCATGAAGAGCAAGCGTAGTCAATATGACATTGTATAAGGGCTAGACATAGGGTCCTGCGAGCCTCAGTAGGTAGACACTGTGCTTGTCTGTAGAGGAACTTCAGTCTGGCATTCGCTTTCTTTACTACACTGTTCCCTATCAATTCTCCTGACATGCATGGGTCAAAGGGGATTCCCAGATATTTTACTGAGGAAACTGAAGTGATGGATTCCCCATTACACCGGACATTAAAATTATTTACCCTTCTCAGTTTATATTTCGTGCCAAAGAGTATGGCTTCTGTTTTCCCGAGGTGTAACGATAGTTTGTTTTCTACTAACCATTTGCTGCAGGACTCCAGTTCCAGTGTTAATACATTAGCTATATCTTGTGGGTCTTCACCTGACACTAACAGAGCACTGTCATCCGCATACAGTAGAAGTTTGCACTTGACACTGATGGGCATATCATTTACATAACACAGGAATAATAAGGGACCCAGAGTACTACCTTGGGGAACTCCACATGCTATCGGCAGTGGTTCTGATTCCGTTTTGTTGATTTTGACAATTTGTTTCCTGTTGCTACGATAGGACTTAAACCAGTCTGTGGAACCTTGGTTGACAGTATCGAAGGCCTTTTGCAAGTCTAAAGTTACCATTCCTATGAGGTTCCCCATAGACATTTCAGTTCTCATGTAATCCATCAGATTAATTAGGGAGGTGTCGGTTGAGTAAGATCTCCTAAAGCCTGATTGGTAACTATGAAGAATGTTGTTGTCATTAAGATACTTAACTACTTGACAGTACTCCGCCCTCTCTAGAATTTTGGATATTACACTGAGTATACTAACAGGCCTATAGTTGCTGACATCAGACCTACTATTTTTCTTGAAGATAGGAGTAACTCTGGCCTCCTTGAACCCCTCTGGCACTGTATTAGTGGTGATGGACAAATTTATTATGTGAGCAATGGAGATTGCCAGTTCAGAGACAAGATCTTTTAGGAACTTAGACGGGATGTTATCTGGGCCGGTGCTCTTAGTTGGGTTTAACCTGCTTAGTTCTTTTTGCACGAAGTCATGAGATACACTTACTAGTTGATAACTGTTTGGAGTTACTCCTTTATTGGTATAGTATGTTTTAAATTTATCAGAGTCTGTGTTAAAGGTATTTGATGCAGCTGGTAGTTTACTTACTAGTGTTGATGCGACAGTTGTGTAGTATGAATTAAAACAATTTGCCACTTTAGTTGTTTCGTGGCATACCTCGTTATCGACATTTAGTACTATGTTAGATCTATCTACGGGTTTATGGCTATACCCCAACTGTTTGAGTTGTTGCCAGAGCTTTGTAGGGTTATTCTTGTACTCTTGTACTATTCTTGTATTCTTGTACAGGGGCGGTAGGTAAAGGAGAAGCAGAAAAAATGCACCAGCAGCGAACGCAGCTGCAAAAAATCCTAGCAAACCAAATTCCAATCTATGCAAATTCTATGCCTTGGGTATCTGCAGTCATGGCATACCTGGTAAAGCAGGTGGGACATGCATCTTTCACCATCCCAAAAAATGCCGCACCCACATGACAACAGGAGGGTGCAACTCCCCTTCCTGTAACTTACTTCACCCCGAAATGTGTCACTCGTCACTCCATGAAAGACACTGCTACAACGCATAGTGCCAGGCACATCATCTAAAGGGGACCAGAAGACACAGACCAGCCAGACTATGGGAAACAAAAGAAGGGAGCCATAACCTCTCCAGAGAAAGAGGTTTATTAGGGCCAGGAGGGAATAAATATTGGCAAGAAATGACAGCAATCTTACACCAACTGAAAACACTTCTGGAGCAGAGGCACAGACATTGGCCTCCACTCCAGAACAACAGATATTAGAGCCAGCAAATAAACCACCCTAAATTCCATCAATATAACGACATTTGTCTTTGCAAACATACAGGGTCTGAAGCTGTCAACAAACAACAAAATTCCTTACATCAAGGGACTGCTTTAGTTTGATATCTATATTATGCACCCCATACCCATCCTGTGGGCGGTAGTCAAAAAATTAGAGGTACATAATGGGTCCAGGGACTGGACCCCAAAGTTTTGATAGCTGAGCAAGTTACAAAGGTAATGAACTCACAAGTTACAAAGGTAATGAACTCACAAATTACAAAGGTAATGAACTCACAAGTTACAAAGGTAATGAACTCACAAGCTACAAAGGTAATGAACTCAAAGGTACAAAGGTAATGAACTCACAAGTCACAAAGGTAATGAACTCACAAGTTACAAAGGTATTGAACTCACAAGTTACAAAGGTAATGAACTCACAAGTCACAAAGGTAATGAACTCACAAGTTACAAAGGTAATGAACTCACAAGTTACAAAGGTAATGAACTCACAAGTTACAAAGGTAATAAACTCACAAGTTACAAAGGTAATGAACTCACAAGTTACAAAGGTAATGAACTCACAAGTTACAAAGGTAATGAACTCACAAGTTACAAAGGTAATGAACTTACAAGTTACAAAGGTAATGAACTCACAAGTTACAAAGGTAATGAACTCACAAGTTACAAAGGTAATGAACTCACAAGTTACAAAGGTAATGAACTCACAAGTTACAAAGGTAATGAACTCACAAGTTACAAAGGTAATGAACTCACAAGTTACAAAGGTAATGAACTCACAAGTTACAAAGGTAATGAACTCACAAGTTACAAAGGTAATGAACTAACAAGTTACAAAGGTAATGAACTCACAAGTTACAAAGGTAATGAACTCACAAGTTACAAAGGTAATGAACTTACAAGTTACAAAGGTAATGAACTTACAAGTTACAAAGGTAATGAACTTACAAGTTACAAAGGTAATGAACTCACAAGTTACAAAGGTAATGAACTCACAAGTTACAAAGGTAATGAACTCACAAGTTACAAAGGTAATGAACTTACAAGTTACAAAGGTAATGAACTTACAAGTTACAAAGATAATGAACTTACAAGTTACAAAGGTAATGAACTCACAAGTTACAAAGGTAATGAACTCACAAGTTACAAAGGTAATGAACTCACAAGTTACAAAGGTAATGAACTTACAAGTTACAAAGGTAATGAACTCACAAGTTACAAAGGTAATGAACTCACAAGTTACAAAGGTAATGAACTTACAAGTTACAAAGGTAATGAACTCACAAGTTACAAAGGTAATGAACTTACAAGTTACAAAGGTAATGAACTCACAAGTTACAAAGGTAATGAACTCACAAGTTACAAAGGTAATGAACTCACAAGTTACAAAGGTAATGAATCATGTAAGTAAATTTACTTACTTACGTTTATACATGGTTACAATCATGAACAAATTATAAAGTAATGAACACTTCACTAGTCTACACCCGGTCACAACTGTAATGAGTTCTTGGTGCAAATTTTAAATGTTGGGTCACACACACACACACATACATACACACATACATACACACATACATATACACACACATACACATACACACATACATGTACACACACATACACATACACACACATACACATACACACACACACACACACAGCCCCCGGTGGCATGGTGGCTAAAGCTCTCGCTTCACGCACGGAGGTCCCGGGTTCAATTCCCGGCGGGTTCGGAAATATTTTGAAGTGTTTCCTTACACACACACACACACACACACACACACACACACACACACACACACACACACACACACACACACACACATACACACACACATACAACAGGCCTAGTGTCTAATCGACATGTGCCTAGGACAAAATGGTAACTAACACACACACACACACACACACACACGTGGCAATGCTTTATTTACAGGGAGCAAAGTCAGTGTATTTCTCCAGAATGGTCTGTAATATACCACTGTGGATAAAATACTTTGACATATCTTGAACATTTCTGAGTGAGTTGTCTCTGAATTCATTAATTTTATCGCACTCCAGTACATAATGATGAGCTCACGGAGTCAAATGCAATGTTTGCAGCATTCACTCTCACCTTGGCAAGTGCCACTCTCACCTTGGCAAGTGCCACTCTCACCTTGGCAAGTGCCACTCTCACCTTGGCAAGTGCCACTCTCACCTTGGCAAGTGCCACTCTCACCTTGGCAAGTGCCACTCTCACCTTGGCAAGTGCCACTCACCTTGGCAAGTGCCACCTCACCTTGGCAAGTGCCACTCTCACCTTGGCAAGTGCCACTCTCACCTTGGCAAGTGCCACTCTCACCTTGGCAAGTGCCACTCTCACCTTGGCAAGTGCCATCTCACCTTGGCAAGTGCCACTCTACCTTGGCAAGTGCCACTCTCACCTTGGCAAGTGCCACTCTCACCTTGGCAAGTGCCACTCTCACCTTGGCAAGTGCCACTCTCACCTTGGCAAGTGCCACTCTCACCTTGGCAAGTGCCACTCTCACCTTGGCAAGTGCCACTCTCACCTTGGCAAGTGCCACTCTCACCTTGGCAAGTGCCACTCTCACCTTGGCAAGTGCCACTCTTATATCATTTTCGCAACAAAGTCTGTTCCTTTTCTTCGTGTTAATGTCTACCATCCTGGAAAAGGATTGCTGGCAAAGATACGTTGTAACAAACGGCGTGAGTATCTCAAGGACTTTCTTAGCAATAAGAAGCTACGCTACGATCTGGTGACACCAAAACGTTGAGAGCGTTGTTGTTCTGAAGAGTTACTGTTGAACCTGACTCTGCTGAAGTTCAATGATTTCGTCGAGGTATTCATCCTTGACATCTGGTGTGGCAACACTGAACGTGAACGGCTGTCTCACCCATCCTGGATATGACTCTCTGGTGGGGAAGTATCCGTCCAGAGACTTTGCGATCTCATCTAAGTGCATGGCAATTGCTTGCTTCAGTTCCCTGGGTACACAAATGTCTCCGATTCCAGACACGTCTTCGATCTTACTTACACAGTCGTCCAGCAGTTATTCTCTGTTCGTCGTTTCCATAACGGTAGTTTTTTTTTGAAAAGCCTTCAGGTTTTCTTCTGCTTCGATGATGTTGACTCCACCGCCCTGCATCTGTCTATTGGGATGATTGAGAGCATCGAAGATATCGTCCATGTACACCAAAATGAAAATAAACTCAGAATTTTCGAAGCAGTCTGCATGACAATGTTGGTACTCTCGTAAAAATGAGGCTAATTCCACACACAAGGTAAAAAACATGATTCAGCACCTTTCCCCGGGATAACCACAGAACATTACAATGGTACAGAAGTACCTCGAATTTAGAGCCCATTTCATTACACAGCTCTTTGAAGATGAGGTGCTTCATAGAACTATTTCGCACGTAGTTCACACATTCCACTACAATTTTCAATACTTCTGTCAGTTCTGGAGGCAAGGTTTTGTTGCCAACGCAGCCTGTGCAGAACACAGTGCGTAACAATGATGTGTGGGGCGTCGACTTCTACCAGCGCTGTAAAGCTAGAGTGTCGTCCCAGAGTGACTGCAGCTTCTACCAGCGCTGTAAAGCCAGAGTGTCGTCCCAGAGTGACTGCAGCTTCCACCAGCGCTGTAAAGCCAGAGTGTCGTCCCAGAGTGACTGCAGCTCCGGCCCAACTAACTACACAAACCATATTCCACGGAAGTCATCCACAAGTTTCTTCATTTCGGCTGCCTTGGTTGTTGTTGTGAGAGACTTACAACACATCTTCCTTTATCACATCGTCTTTCACACAGCGCGGGAATACAACAAGCTGCTCTGCAACTACTTGAGCCAAGATGTCGTCTATTCTGCTGCTGATGGTGTCATTTGAAAAATGAATTCGGGTTAACTTATCTTCAGTAGCTTTTCCCAGCATGATATTCGCCATCTTCAACACAGCTGCTTTTACGAGTGTTTCACCAATGGTGTGTAGTTTGCCCAGCTTTGTGATCAGGTACGCAACTCCGTATGATGCTGTGAGGATCGACATAGTATGAAGGGATTGAAAGATTCGGCAGGAAATCACAAATGACGTACAATCACGACAGTCACAAGTCGACTACTGAGCACAACAAACTTCCTGCAGCACAGATATCAAGGCCAGGCGATGTGGCATGATCAGCTGCAGCCAATGATGGCTAAACGGAGCGTGACATTACGAATCTTACGAGTGGAGTGAACGAAACAGACACATACACTGTACGTGTGTGTGACCTCCGCCGAACCCCTGAGACTGACTCACCGAACCTCTGGGTTTCGATCGAACCCAGGTTAAGAACCACAGCTGCAGAGGATAAACAGAATACAGATGTAGTATACACAGACTTTACAAAAGCTTTTGACAAGTGTGACCATGGTGTGATAGCGCACAAAATGCGTGATAAAGGAATAACAGGAAAAGTTGGTAGATGGATCTATAACTTCCTGATAAATAGAACACAAAGAGTAATAGTAAACAGAGTAAAGTCTGAGGCAGCTACGGTGAAAAGCTCTGTTCCACAAGGCACAGTACTCGCTCCCATTATATTCCTTATCCTCATATCTGACATAGACAGAGATGTAAGCCATAGCTTCGTGTCTTCCTTTGCGGTTGACAGCCGGAGTGCCATGACAGTGACCTCCATCGAAGACACCGCAAGACTCCAAGCGGACATCAACCAAGCCTTCAAATGGGCCACTCAAAACAATATGAAGTTCAATGAAGAGAAATTTCAACTACTCAGATATGGAAAACTTGAGAAAATTAAAACTGTATCAGGGTATATGACAAATTATAACCATACAATAGAGCGAAAAACTAATGTGAAGGACCTGGGAGTGATGATGTCAGAGGATCTCGCCTTCAAAGACCACAACAATGTATCTACCGCCGCATCTGCTAGGAAAATGATAGAATGGATAATGAGAACCTTCAAAACTAGGGATACCAAGCCCATGACGATTCTCTTCAAATCGCTTGTTCTCTCTAGGCTGGAATATTGCTGTACACTAACTGCCCCCTTCAAGGCAGGCGAAATTGCTGACCTGGAGAGTGTACAAAGAACTTTCACAGCACACGTAAGTACGATAAGGCGCCTAAATTGCTGGGAATGGTTGAAGGTCCTTGGTTTGTATTCCCTGGAACGCAGGCGAGAGAGATACATGATAATATACACTTGGAAAATCCTAAAGGGATTAGTACCAAACCTGCACACGAAAATCACTCCCTATGAAAGCAAAAGACTCGGCTAGAGATGCAACATTCCCCCAGTGAAAAGCAGGGGCGCCACGAGTACACTGAGAAACAACACAATAAGTGTCAGGGGCCCAAGACTGTTCAACTGCCTCCCAGCATACATAAGGGGGATTACCAATAGACCCCTGGCTGTCTTCAAGAAGGCACTGGACAGGCACCTTAAGTCAGTACCTGACCAGCCGGGCTGTGGTTCGTACGTCAATTTGCGCGAGGCCATCAGTAACAGCCTGGTTGATCAGACCCTGATCCACCACTAGGCCTGGTCTCAGACCGAGCCGCGGGGGCGTTGACCCCCGAAGCCCTCTCCAGGTAAACTCCAGGATGCAACCCATACCAGTCGACTAACACCCAAGTACCTATTTTACTGCTAGGTGAAGAGAGACAGTAGGTATCTTAAGGGAACACGTCCTAATGTTTCCACTCATACCGGGGATCGACCCCCGGACCTCAGTGTGTGAGCTGAGTGCGCTAGTAATCGAGCTATGGGACACCTCTACCACCAGCGAACTCTTTCTCCTCAACGACCTGCCTAACTTTAATTAAGTTTCCTGATACCACAAAATCCACAGACATACTAAAGATATTCCCCAGTACAGGAAGCATCACTGTCCAAACAGATCTTTCAGTTAATTACTGCCGCCCAAGCCACTCTAGACCTACCAGCTGCCGCCTCCCAATAAACCCAAGCCACTACACCCACCCTGCCTGCCGCCACCCACCTCCACGACCACAACAACACTGACTGAAGATCAAGACACACACAGACACCTCTGTAGAAGAAATTGAAGTCGATGACCACACACTTGCTTCTGGCCTCAC
The DNA here is from genome assembly GCA_009830355.1 of Cherax destructor. Taxonomy (NCBI): domain Eukaryota; kingdom Metazoa; phylum Arthropoda; class Malacostraca; order Decapoda; family Parastacidae; genus Cherax; species Cherax destructor. The sequence goes on along the minus strand of WNWK01003364.1, from coordinate 148,363 downwards.
CTGGAGAAACCTACGAGTCTTCATTACACCCTCCAAGGAACTCCATGTTCACTACAGAACTCCACCCTAGACTCTACTAAGGAACCGTCAAATGCACCTCCGTTGCCCCGTACAACTTCACACCACAAGTCCAAAATTTTGTGAAAAAAATCATCAAAGACTTTGATAATTATGCACAACTCACGTACCTAATAAAAAAAGTGTTTACACATTTTAAGAAGGGGTCGTTTCAAACAAGACAGTAAATTGAAGTCCTGAAGTTCTGCGCCTACCAGCTGTCCCCATCCTGAATGCTTCCATAAGAACATAAGAAAGGAGGAGCACTGCAGCAGACCTACTGGCCCATACTAGGCAAGTCTTTCACAAACCAAAACCCACTTACAAAAATATTTGTCCACACCATTTTCAATGCTACCCAAGGAATAAGCTTTGATAACGCTGTTACCTCATGAGCATCAAGTGCTCCGCTGCCAGTCCTTCCTCCTGGTCGACGCCATCAATATCTTCGTCTCTCTGACTGAATAACGAAGTGCAATCTTGATGCTTTCTTTCTTGTCCTCCTCCTTGGAGGGCCTTAACGTGTTGAACGAACACGTTCCCTGACAGTGTCTCCACTAATTTTGACTTCCATGTCTCATCTCACAGTCTACTTCCACCTGGAGTAAATCTCTTAGGCTTAGGTCTACTTTGTACCTATTACCTACTAGTGGTAGTGTAGTGGTAACCTCTCAGTCATATTCATGGTAACTTTATTGTTGTCTTCGTGTTCCTTTGTGGGTCTCCTGCTACTTGCTGGGGAGCAAAGGTTGTAATTGTTGTTACAACAATCTTCGTTACATGTTATTAGTCTATAAGTCTAATTTAGAAGTGTAATTAAAAAGGCTATAATAACTTTCGGTCCATTACATATGCCAAAAAATACAATTAATATGACATAAAATAAAGCATCATTTTGTTTTGACACATAACAGGAATTACTTTACTGATTTTTGTTCATTTTTGAAGCCACTCGTCGTCCTGAGGACCGGAGTCTGTAGCTACCAAGCAAGATGTAGAATTAGACACATGTGCAACATCTGAATATCTTTATTGTAGACGTTTCGCCCTCTTTCTCTGAGTTCGGTCAACATTCATGGTCACCCACGTCTCACACGCAAGCTGACTGCTCTTCCACCATCATGGCCAACTCACATCACCTCTTCACCCCAAACGGCAACATCGACTACAACTCCTCAACATCGGAAGGTACAGCCCAGGTACGCGGTTCTCAACAACGACTCGACACCATTGATAAAATTCTACAAGAAAATAGTATGTTGAGGCGACAAAACGAAACCTATGAAAAACTGATTGCTGACCTCGAGCGCTCTCTCTTTATCCAAAACACAAAGATTAGTGACCTAGAACGCCATCTAACAACGCAAAACTCAAGGATTAGTGAACTGGAAGACAAACTGACAAACTTAACCAGCACGGCCGTGCAACAATCAAACCAGCAAATAACTGTAGCCACTCATACTGAGCAAATAACTGTAGCCACTCATACTGAGCAAATAACTGTAGCCACTCATACTGAGCAAATAACTGTAGCCACTCATACTGAGCAAATAACTGTAGCCACTCATACTGACCAAATAACTGTAGCCACTCATACTGAACAAATAACTGTAGCCACTCATACTGAACAAATAACTGTAGGCACTCATACTGAGCAAATAACTGTAGCCACTCATACTGAGCAAATAACTGTAGCCACTCATACTGACCAAATAACTGTAGCCACTCATACTGAACAAATAACTGTAGCCACTCATACTGAGCAAATAACTGTAGGCACTCATACTGAGCAAATAACTGTAGCCACTCATACTGAGCAAATAACTGTAGCCACTCATACTGAACAAATAACTGTAGCCACTCATACTGAGCAAATAACTGTAGCCATTCATACTGAGCAAATAACTGTAGCCACTCATACTGAGCAAATAACTATAGCCACTCATACTGAGCAAATAACTGTAGCCACTCATACTGAGCAAATAACTGTAGCCACTCATACTGAGCAAATAACTGTAGCCACTCATACTGAGCAAATAACTATAGCCACTCATACTGAGCAAATAACTGTAGCCACTCATACTGAGCAAATAACTGTAGCCACTCATACTGAGCAAATAACTGTAGCCACTCATACTGAGCAAATAACTGTAGGCACTCATACTGAGCAAATAACTGTAGCCACTCATACTGAACAAATAACTGTAGCCACTCATACTGAGCAAATAACTGTAGCCACTCATACTGACCAAATAACTGTAGCCACTCATACTGAACAAATAACTGTAGCCACTCATACTGAACAAATAACTGTAGCCACTCATACTGAACAAATAACTGTAGGCACTCATACTGAGCAAATAACTGTAGCCACTCATACTGAGCAAATAACTGTAGCCACTCATACTGACCAAATAACTGTAGCCACTCATACTGAACAAATAACTGTAGCCACTCATACTGAACAAATAACTGTAGCCACTCATACTGAGCAAATAACTGTAGCCACTCATACTGAGCAAATAATTGTAGCCACTCATACTGACCAAATAACTGTAGCCACTCATACTGAACAAATAACTGTAGCCACTCATACTGAACAAATAACTGTAGGCACTCATACTGAGCAAATAACTGTAGCCACTCATACTGACCAAATAACTGTAGCCACTCATACTGAACAAATAACTGTAGCCACTCATACTGAGCAAATAACTGTAGGCACTCATACTGAGCAAATAACTGTAGCCACTCATACTGAGCAAATAACTGTAGCCACTCATACTGAACAAATAACTGTAGCCACTCATACTGAGCAAATAACTATAGCCATTCATACTGAGCAAATAACTGTAGCCACTCATACTGAGCAAATAACTATAGCCACTCATACTGAGCAAATAACTGTAGCCACTCATACTGAGCAAATAACTGTAGCCACTCATACTGAGCAAATAACTGTAGCCACTCATACTGAGCAAATAACTATAGCCACTCATACTGAGCAAATAACTGTAGCCACTCATACTGAGCAAATAACTGTAGCCACTCATACTGAGCAAATAACTGTAGCCACTCATACTGAGCAAATAACTATAGCCATTCATACTGAGCAAATAACTGTAGCCACTCATACTGAGCAAATAACTGTAGGCACTCATACTGAGCAAATAACTGTAGCCACTCATACTGAACAAATAACTGTAGGCACTCATACTGAGCAAATAACTGTAGGCACTCATACTGAGCAAATAACTGTAGCCACTCATACTGAGCAAATAACTGTAGCCAATCATACTGAGCAAATAACTGTAGCCACTCATACTGAGCAAATAGATTCCTTCACCATGGAATCCTAGAGGAGTGCTGCCTCCAGTATCAAAGGAACCTGACTGAACAAGATAAGCTCCTAGATTCTGTAATGTTAACCAGCTCTACCTTACCATCAGATACAAACCATGACAACTCCACTAACAAAGCACTTCAGCCAATTAAACATGAGATACATATTAACATTGAAACCAGCCATATCAAGGAGGCCCGACTGCTAGGCAGACCCGGTCAAAACCAAAGTGTTAAGATTCCATTCCGTTTACATTAAAAGAACCTAATAAATTCCTACATCACGAGGAAGTATAATGTGTATATAAACGAAACGACAGAACCTACGTGATGGCATTATCATGGTATTATCATGGCATTATCATGGTATTATCATGGTATTATCATGGTATTATCATGGCATTATCATGGTATTATCATGGTATTATCATGGTATTATCATGGTATTATCATGGCATTATCATGGTATTATCATGGTATTATCATAATATTATCATGGTATTATCATGGTATTATCATGGTATTATCATGGTATTATCATGGTATTATCATGGTATTATCATGGTATTATCATGGTATTATCATGGCATTATCATGGTATTATCATGGTATTATCATGGTATTATCATGATATTATCATGGTATTATCATTGTAAAAATATCAGTCTCGGGGCTCATGTTTGAAATAACAAATGAATAGGAACTAGCAAATTTCCTCACAGTCACTAGTCTGACTGAATCTAGTTAATCCACCTTTCAATACAACATCAACCACGTACAGTGCATTAGTATAATGCAATATTCCCCGTTCTTGTTATTGCAGAACAAACAGCGCCTTACTTCCTTAATTGCTCTTATTAACTTCAAAAATTCACGAAATTCTATACTTTCAAGTATTCTCCAAATTCTGTAATTAGAACGGTGTTAGAAGTATTGTGCATTCATTCAATTAGCAAGAAAAGGTATATTATACTCCTTTATAGTCTATGCCTACTGACTTTTGCTAACCACTCAAATTTACTTTAATGTAGGGTAATTAATTTACTTTAATGTAAGGTAATTAATTTCACTACACACTTTTGTTCACTTTCCATATTAAATACTTCCATATTGTTTTATTAATCTTCCTCAAATTTCCTTGTACAAGTATAGTACTGTACCCTTTATATTGTTTACAATATTGTTAAAAGTGTATGTTACTTAACAACATCAGGTAGTAAAAATGTACTAAATTGGGTGCTAAAGTGTTATCTTTTTTGGTTAAATTTTCTTATACTCATTGGCTCATACACTTTTATCTTTAAATAATTATCTTAACCCATATATCCATATTTGTTAGTGGTTAACAGTAATTGTTTTTATTTTTTTTTTGATAATTGCGACAGCTTATTTCTCTACGTACCTTCTGTATTTACATCCTCCTTTACTCTTATCAATACAAATATCGATCCTGATATCAAACCTATTATTAAAGTGCACAAATAATCCTAACAATAATTGCCATTACTACACTGCTAGTCAGGCTAAAACTCGACTCAGCAATAACATAACAGTGTTCAACTATAATGTTAGATCATTGAGTAAACACTGTGATGACCTCCTTGTATTACTGAAGTCTCTAAATGCTACTATAACTTTCATTATTCTTACTGAAACCTGCTGACTCAAACAAGATTTGACAGACATATTTACCATACCTGGTTACACAGCCACACATAACTGCAGTCCTGACCAACCAGGAGGAGGCACTGCCATCTATTACTCTGCTGAACTGGAGTGTATGGAATTTACTTGCACCAGGGATGACAATGGTGAATATATAATAGCTAAATTCGCATAAAAAAAACTAAAAAAACTAAAACAATTGGAGCAGTGTACAGATTGCCGCACACAAATACTTACACTTGTAGTGATAACCTTAGAAACATGATAACTGACTCAAAGTTGAATAAACAACACCTGATAAATTACAGGAGACTTCAAAATAAATCTCATCCAAGCAATTAACCCTCCAGTAGCTGATTTCACAAACACTATGAACAACTGCTTGCTACTGCCTTCCATAACTAAGCCAACAAGAATCTCTAAGACAAGTGCCTTATTACTTTACAATATCTGGACCAACACTGTATCTCCACTACAAGCAGGTATAATCACAGACAACATCATAGACCACTACCCCACCTTCCTCATAACCAACTTATGTAAACTGCCTCAAGACTCGAATAAGATCTCTTTTCACCTACATGACGAGTCATCAGTAAATGATTTAATATTAGCACTAGGTGACATTGACTGGCAGAGGGAGCTAGCTGATAGCCATACTATTGACGAAGATGTCAAAACGTTTTTACCTAAAACCAAAAACGTCTATAACATGAAGCAAAACGAAGCAGATCACAGCAAAAAGACTAAACAGCCCATGGCTAACTAATAGTATTCTCAAATCCATTGATAAAAGCACCAATATAAAAAACTGTTCAAATTAGGCCTGATTACAAAAGAACTGACTAAACGATACACGTCAATACTCACAAAACTAATGCGAAAATCAAAGCAAATGTATTATGAAAATAGATTTATTGAAATAAAAGATGATACGAAAAGGACCTGGAAAATCCTCTCTGAAATTTTGGGCTCCAGAAAACTGTCTAAAACAGGCAGATAAACTTAACTAAATCAAATGGACCTCACAAACAGCTATAGACACGGCCAACAAACTTAATGTCTTCTTCTCTACTGTGGGATCAAAACTAGCTAGCAAAATCCTAGCTCAAATACTCAGCCAAAAGACAACCTCACTGGTAATTACCCAAATACTCTATATCAAGCTCCAACAAATTGTACTGAAGTCTCACTCATCATTAAATCCTCAAAACACAAAGCAGGAGATCTAAATAACTTGTCATCATTCATATATAAAAAGCAGCTCATGTGCTGTCACCCATTATTGCAACACTGTTTAACAAGTGTGTTGAGTCCTCAACCTTCCCATCCACACTCAAGACACCAAGGATCACCCTGATCCTCGAAGGATGTGATCCAACTGATCTGAACAACTATAGACCTATGTCAGACTTGGTCTTACTTTCTAAAATATTCGAAAAAAATACACAAACGACTTTACTCCTACCTTATATCCAGCAACATACTTAACCCCTGCCAGTTTGAGTTTAGACCAAAAAATATACGAATGATGCTATTATACAAATGCTTGAACTACTATATACAGCCCTCGATAAAAATGAATATCCATTTGGGCTCTTCATAGACCTACGGAAAGCATTTGATACAGAGGACCATAATCTTTTGCACCTAAAACTAGTCCATTACGGCATCAGAGAACATTCCCTCGATTATCTTCAATCTTTATCTTAACAATAGGCACAAGTATGTATATGCAAATGGAGTTAACTTCACTACCCAGTCTGTAGCTTTCGGAGTACCCCAGGGTAGTGTCCTAGGCCCACTCCTCTTTCTCATCTACATCAATGATCTCCCTGATGCATCTCCTTAAACCAGTTCTATTCTCAGATGACACTATTTACGTCTTCTCCCTCCCAAACCCGGTTATACTTAGAGACACTATAAACAATGCGCTACTAAAAATAAATACTTGGATGACGACCAACAAACTCACTCTCAATATAGACAAAACATACTTCATGCTGTTTGGAAACAGAGCCTTAAATATCCAACTTAATATATCGATAAATGGTTTCCTCATTACAAGACACACTGAGGGTAAATTTCTAGGTCTTCACCTTGACTGTAATCTTAAATTTCTTGCCCACATCCAACACATATCCAAGAAAATCTCCAAATCAGTAGGAATCCTATAGAAGATACGGTACTATGTAGCCCAAACGACACTCGTTACCCTATACCACTCTTTATATATCCTTACCTCACCTATGGTATTTGTTCTTGGGGATCAACCACAGCCAACCATCTTAAACCTTTAATAACCCAACAAAAAGCTGCTGTGCGGTTGATTACCAGCTCCTGTGCCAGACAGCACACCCCACCACTTTTCAAAAGCCTGAACTTGCTAAATATACGAGACATACACTCATATTACTGTGCCTACTACATATACAGAACACCAAACTCCATTATAAAACCTCCGCTTAAACTTCTCCTTGATACAACAGTCACAATACAAGGCACTCCTCAACGTCCCTCTTATCAGTATCACACTGCAAAAATACAATGCACATAAAGAGTCCGAAGATCTGGAATTCACTACCTGAACTGGAATTCACTACCTGAACTGGAATTCACTACCTGAACTGGAATTCACAGCCGAAGACACGCCACTGTGCTACGAGCCGGAGACACTCCCGCTGTGCTCCCAGCCGGAGAACTGCCACGTTATTTAGCCGGAGACGCTCCCGCTGTGCTACTACCCGGGAGACCTGCCCGTGCTACGAGCCGGAGACCTGCCGCTGTCACAGCCGGAGACACCGTGTTACTAGCCGGAGACGCTGCCGGGGCTACAGCCGGAGACGCTGCCGCTGTGCAGAGCCGGAGACGCTCCCGCTGTGCTACGAGCCGGAGACACTGCTCCCGTGCTAGACCCGGGAGACGCTGCCGCTGTCCCAGAGCCGGAGACCCCGCCGCGTGCTACGAGCCGGAGACGCTGCCGGGGCTAGACCGGACCTCCCCTGTGCTACGAGCCGGAGACGCTGCCGCGTGCTACGACCCGAGACCGCCGCTGTGCTACGACCCGAGACGCTGCCGGCGGTGCTACGACCCGGGAGACGCTGCCGCTGTGCTACGAGCCGGAGACCTGCGCTGTGCTACGAGCCGGAGCCCGGGGGCCGCGGGGTGCTACGAGCCGGAAAATGCCGCGTGTTACGAGCCGGAGACCTGCCCTGTGCTACGAGCCGGAGACACTGCCCCCGTGCTACTAGCCGGAGACCTCCCGTGCTACTAGCCGGAAAACCCCTCCCGCTGTGTTTACTACCCGGGAAGACACTGCCACTGTGCTACGAGCCGGAGACACTGCCGCTGTGCTACTAGCCGGAGACACTGCCACGTGCTACTAGCCGAGACGCTGCCCCCGTGCTACTCAGCCGGAGACGCTGCCGCTGTGCTACGAGCCGGAGACGCTGCCGCTGTGCTACGAGCCGGAGACACTGCGCTGTGCTACGAGCCGGAGACCCCGCCGCTGTGCTACGAGCCGGAGACGCGGGCCCGCTGTGCTACGAGCCGGAGACGCTGCCGCTGTGCTACGAGCCGGGGACACTGCTGCTGTGCTACGAGCCGGAGACGCTGCCGCTGTGCTACGAGCCGGAGACGCTGCCGCTGTGCTACGAGCCGGAGACGCTGCCCCCGGCAGAGCCGGAGACGCCCCCGCTGTGCTACGAGCCGGAGACGCTGCCGCTGTGCTACGAGCCGGAGACACTGCCGCTGTGCTACGAGCCGGAGACGCTGCCGCGGTGTTTGGGCGGAGACGCTGCCGCTGTGCTACGAGCCGGAGACCTGCCGCTGTGCTCGACCCGAGACCGCCGCTGTGCTACGAGCCGGAGACGCTGCCGCTGTGCTACGAGCCGGAGACCTGCCGCTGTCCCACTAGCCGGAGACACTGCCGCTGTGCTACGAGCCGGAGACGCCCGCTGTGCCGAGCCGGAGACGCTCCCGCTGTGCTACGAGCCGGAGACCCCGCCGCTGTGCTACTAGCCGGAGACGCTGCCGCTGTGCTACGAGCCGGAGACCCCGCGCTGTGCTACGAGCCGGAGACGCCGCTGCTGTGCTACAGCCGGAGACGCTGCCGCTGTGCTACAGCCGGAACGCTGCCGCGGTGCTACGACCCGGAGACGCTTCCCGCTGTGCTACAGCCGGAGACGCTGCCGCCGTTTGCTACGAGCCGGAGACGCTGCCGCGGTCCCACGAGCCGGAGACGCTGCCGCTGTGCTACTAGCCGGAGACGCTGCCGCTGTGCTACGAGCCGGAGACGCTGCCGCGGTGCTACGAGCCGGAGACGCTGCCGCTGTGCTACGAGCCGGAGACGCTGCCGCTGTGCTACGAGCCGGAGACGCTGCCGCGGTGCTACGAGCCGGAGACGCTGCCGCTGTGCTACGATCATGGGTCAGCTCCGACAATCAGCAGGAAACTTCTAAACAAGTCAGTGATGTAAGTGTGTCTGTGCGTGCACGACGCCGCGGATGAAACAACCGGCAGGAAGCCGCTCCTTCCGTAGATCGGCAGACACTGTGTGTTGAGCACACCCATGGTTGCTCCTCTAACACTCTAGGGACCCATGGAAGGTCCTGTTCCATCCATACATGGACCTCTGGAAGGTCCTGTTCCATATCAGTATGGACCTCTGGAAGGTTCTGTTCCATCCCATCATGGACCTCTGGAAGGTCCTATTCCATCCCAGTATGGACCTCTGGAAGTTTCTGTTCCATCCCAACATGGACTTCTAAGGTCCTGTTCCATCCCAACATGGACTTCTGGAAGGTTCTGTTCCATCCCAACATGGACTTCTGGAAGGTTCTGTTCCATATCAGTATGGACCTCTGGAAGGTCCTGTTCCATCCCAACATGGACCTCTGGAAGGTCCTATTCCATCCCAGTATGGACTTCTGGAAGGTCCTGTTCCATCCCAACATGGACTCTGGAAGGTCCTGTTCCATCCCAACATGGACCCTGGAAGGTTCTGTTCCATCCCAACATGAACTTGGAAGGTTCTGTTCCATCCCAACATGGACCTCTGGAAGGGCCTATTCCATATCAGTATGGACCTCTGGAAGGTTCTGTCCCATATCAGTATGGACCTCTGGAAGGTTCTGTTCCACCCTATTATGGACCTCTGGAAGGTTCTGTTGCATCTCCAGTATGGACCTCTGGAAGGTTCTGTTCCATATCAGTATGGACCTCTGGAAGGTTCTGTTCCATCCCAACATGGACTTCTGGAAGGTTCTGTTCCATCCCAGTATGGACCTCTGGAAGGTTCTGTTCCATCCCAGCATGGACATCTGGAAGGTTCTGTTCCCATATCAGTATGGACCTCTGGAAGGTTCTGTTCCATATCAGTATGGACCTCTGGAAGGTCTTGTTGCATCCCAGTATGGACCTCTGAAGGTTCTGTTCCATATCAGTATGGACCTCTGGAAGGTTCTGTTCCATCCCAACATGGACTTCTGGAAGGTTCTGTTCCATCCCAGTATGGACCTCTGGAAGGTTCTGTTCCATCCCAGCATGGACATCTGGAAGGTTCTGTTCCATATCAGTATGGACCTCTGGAAGGTTCTGTCCATATCAGTATGGACCTCTGGAAGGTCTTGTTGCATCCCAGCATGGACCTCTGGAAGGTCCTGTTTCATTATGGCAGGGTTCTGGAAGGTCCTGCTCATCATGACAGGGATCTGGAAGGTCGTGTTTCATCATGACAGGGATCTGGAAGATCGTGTTTCATCATGGCAGGGATATTGAAGGTCCCTTTCATCATGGCAGGTACCTAGAAGATCCTCTTTCATCATGGCAGGGACCTGGAAGACCTTCTTTCATCACGGCAGATCCGGAAGGTCCTGTTTCATCATGGCAGAATCTGGAAGGTCCTGTTTCATCATGGCTGGGAACCGGAAGATCCTGTTTCATCATTGCAGGGACCTGGAAGGTCCTATTTCATCATGGCAGGGACCTGGAAGATCCTGTTTCATCATGGCAGGATCTGGAAGGTCCTGTTTCTTCATGACAGGGACCTGGAAGGTCCTGTTTCATCATGGAAGGTATCTGGAAGGTCCTGTTTCATCATGGGAGGACGTGAAAGGTCCTATTTCATTATGGCAGGGTTCTGGAAGGTCGTATTTCATCATGGCATGGACCTGGAAGGTCCTGTTTCATCACGGCAAACATGGCAAACATCAACAGCAGTTCTGCACAAATATACAATCAGCGCCTTTTATGTCAGTTTCCCGTCCCTCTACTGCGCAGGAAGGTAATTCATGATTGTTATATCTAAATGGGAACGTCCGTGGTGCGCTTCCGTGAGTGCCTCACATTACCGCACACTAATTTCTATACTCACACTATTTCAAGCACAACTTCCTGAGCACAGAAAGGGTAAGTCAATCTCTGACGTGACTATCAGTTTCCCGGCGCACTGATGCCGTATCTTGCTTCCCCTGAGTAAACTGAAAATAACACAAGGAGGAACACTGCAGAAGGCCCACTGGCCCATACAAGGCAGGTCCTTATCAAAACCGCCCACTCCAAAACCCACGCGTCTGTCCTATTCTTTCCCAAAGCCACTCAAAACTTTGTTACAGTACCTCAGGTTCTAATCAAACCCAGCCATTTACACTCAGTTATCTGGGAGAAGTTTAGTGGGATAATGGAACAGTGTTAAGCAGGAAGATATTAGCCGAAGTGACACCGTCAGGTTGTTCCAGGTTATGTGACACCCTCCATGTTGTTCAGAGTTATGTGACACCCTCCAGGTTGTTCAGAGTTATGTGACACCCTCCATGTTGTTCCAGAGTTATGTGACACCCTCCAGGTTGTTCCAGAGTTATGTGACACCCTCCATGTTGTTCCAGAGTTATGTGACATCCTCCATGTTGTTCCAGAGTTATGTGACACCCTCCATGTTGTTCCAGAGTTATGTGACACCCTCCATGTTGTTCCAGAGTTATATGACACCCTCCATGTTGTTCCAGAGTTATGTAACACCTTCCAGGTTGTTCCAGAGTTATGTGACACCCTCCATGTTGTTCCAGAGTTATGTGACACACTGTATGCTGTTTCAGAGTTATGTGACACCCTCCATGCTGTTCCAGAGTTTTATGACACCCTCCAGGTTGTTCCAGTGTTATGTGACACCCTCCAGGTGTCCCAATAGCCTTCAGGTACTGCAGGCATCTACAGACAAAAGAATCCTACTGGGCTTCAGCTTCTCTTAGGTGAAGCGACGCAGATGGACTGTCTAATCCAAGGGACAGAAGGACAAGGAGGACGTTCCGATCCAAGGGACGAGAGCGGAGCAAGGAAGGTGTTCTGACAGAGATGAATGGGAAAATAAATCGAACATTTAAGCAGTTTAATTCTGTCTGCAGGAGACCTTCTCCCACAGCCTGAATGATAAGAAACAGAGCAGGTATTAAAGGACAGAGGATCGAACCTGCAGCACTGCTTGCACTGAACCACTCACACCTTTCTAGTACTTCACGAGCTCAGGTAAAATCCACAAGATATTATTCAGTTACCGTTCTTGGGTCCTTGCCTGGGAGGCTGTCCTTGTGGCGTAAACAGGTCCGTTGCTACAGTATATTAGACGTGCATCACACGTAACCACGTTCCTACGTACCACCAATAACCAGCTCTAAGCACGGTACTGTTTGTCTCTATGCGTAATTGCTCCCTTTGTATATGGAGTAACTACTAGGTTGTGCTGCAGGTCTGTCAGTCGGAGCAGGGGTAAGAAAGTCAGGTCAGGGTCGGCCATGAAGCTTCAGATCCTCACAAGCCTCGAGATGATCAACACCATACTAGAGTCTGTGTGTGTCTAAAGTCGTGGCTCGTCAGAGTTCTTACACTTACTCTTCTTGTTTTGTCACCACCTACTAACATTTTGGTATTTATTAAGCTAACTGTACAGCGTGTAAATAATTTTAATTAAGCTTGGTTGGCGGGACGGGACGTACGATTACTCAAAAGCTTATACCTGGTGTATACTTCACTCCCCATTCTCTTAATTGTTCCAGTGTCTGTGTTTACAATGTATGTTTACACTGGTACCTCGCACGGTCAGGTACAACAGAGCTTATGTAAAGTACCTGTGTTCGTGATAGTCCTCAAACCCTCCCTCCACCACGGGGTGATTCAGAGGCCACCCTAAGAGTCTCTCTTCTCCCACCGGGAGGTCCTCCAGGGATGTACTCTACTCCTCTCCCATGGAGGAGGTCCTCCAGGGATATGCTTCATTCCTCTCCCTAAGGGAGGTCCTTCAGGAATGTGCTCCCACACACATCGTTTTCGTAATGAAAGATGTGGGTATCTGTCCAGCTCCCTCTTGAAGGCAGCCAGGGGTCTATTGGTAATTCCCCTTTTGCCTTGTAAGAGGCTGTTGAACAGTCTTGGGCCCCTGACACTTATGGTGTTTTCTCTTAGTATACCAATGGCGCACCTACAGCAAGAGTAGTGGAGGCAGGAACCATACATAGTTTTAAGACGAGGTATGATAAAGTTCATGGAGCAGGGAGAGAGAGGACCTAGTAGCAATCAGTGAAAGGTGGGGCCAGGAGCTAGGAATTAGGGCCTATTTTTCCTGCAGTTTCTGAAGGTTGAACCAGAATTATGTGGGTTGAATAACAGTGGCCTCTTCCTTGTTATTACAGATGACTCTCTTTTTTAATGAGTTTATTTTAATGAGGCCAGTTTCCTTTACATAACTTTTAGAAGTCTCCCCTTTAAATGTTACCGTTTTCTCGTCCCTTTAAATGTTACCGTTTTCTCGTCCCTTTAAATGTTACCGTTTTCTCGTCCCTTTAAATGTTACCGTTTTCTCGTCCCTTTAAATGGACACACTTTCCCGTGGGTGGCTACCCCATAATTGCCAGTGACTTGTATGTAAAGTTACTGATATCATAGCCACGTTACTTTCAGTTAAGCTTCTACAATATCAATGCTTGTAGGATTTTTCTAGTGCTTTAATATTTATCCTTCTGGCTATGGGCACTGGTATGCCCTAGGGGCACTTCCTGTACCCTTCTCTCTCTCCCACCTCCCTCACTCACTCACTCACGTTCCTTTTGGATCATACTTGCTTGGACATCCTCCTTTCCCTTTTGCAATTTTGCAAGCTCCTGATGATGTGTTGATTGCAACATGCAAGGCTTAGAGCTATCATTCTACCCCCGTGGTTGTTTTGCTATGTATTATATATATATATATATATATATATATATATATATATATATATAAATTATTGTAACCACTGCACTAGCCAGGGTTCGAACAACATGGGTTCGAACCGCTAGGAAGTGTTGTTTTATATATATATATATATATATATATATATATATATATATATATATATATATATATATATATATATATATATATATATATATATATATATAAACGACGTGTTGGTGTGACACTGATTCCAAATCTGTCCAGGACACACACTGCCCTTCACAGAATATGCACTACCCTGCCAGGAGGACATGCCCTGCCATCCCTAGGACATGCCTTTTCCTGCCCAGGACATGCTCTGCCCTGCCCAGAACATGCGCCCCTCCTTCCCGAGGACATGGGTCGACTCAGAGGTCACGTACTCTACCAGTGACTCCAATAAGAGGTCACGTACCTCCAATGTGGAGGTTCGTGACCTCCACAGGTCCTCATTAAGGCCCTCACCCAGGGAAATAAAAATCCTCTTACACTAGTGAGAAATATTCGGAAGACAGTATGGAAAGAAGAGAGAGAGAGTGGGCATTGACTGTGGTGGTTATTTTTTTATATCTACACCAATCTAGCAGACGCTTGTAGCTAATTTATACAGCATACATCCATCTGTGGATGCTAAGCAAAGTACAAGTGTTCACGAAGTCCCAGGAAGTAGGTCTCTCTGATATATATTTATTTTACTACATACTACTAGTACATAGAAAGCCCCTTGTTATGTTGAGCATTTCGGGCAAATTAGGTCAGTGTCCCAGGATGCGACTCACACCAGTCGACTAACCCCAGATACCCATTTACTGATGGGGAACATAGATAACAGGTGTAAGAAACACGCCCTTCTGTGAGCCTTTTTGAGCGTATATTGGTTATAATTTGTGAGTCACATATCCGTCACAAGTTGTGAACACTGCTCAGATCTGTGGAGCCTTTCGTTTAGTAGTTGGTCCTCCCTCAGGATGCCACTATGGGTGTTAAGACTATATTCTCATGTTTGAGCTTCATGTCGTTCCAGACCAATGAGCTGAACTCTTCTCCAGGCTGAGGGACTGACCACCTCAAAACTATTTCTCCAAGGTTAATGGACTGATTACATCATTTTTATTTCACTACTACACTGCTGCCTTGTATTGACTGATGAAGTCCACTGTAGGTGAAAGTTTCATCAATAAAGACACCCAACTGTTGCACCTGTGTCTTAATCTTTAACTTGTCGGTATTTTATACCATTTTCAGCCTTCACCCTCTGGCCTTCCAGCACCTCCGCCTTCCACTGGCCTCCAGCACCTCCCGCCTCGCCACTGCCCTCCAGCACCTCCTGCCTCGCCACTGGCCTCCAGCACCTCCCGCCTCGCCACTGGCCTCCAGCACCTCCCGCCTGCCACTGGCCTCCAGCACCTCTGCCTGCCACTGGCCTCCAGCACCTCCGCCTCGCCACTGGCTCCAGTACCTTTCCCCCCCTCGCCACTGGCCTCCCGACCCCTGCCTTCGCCCTCGGGCCTCCCGCCCTTCCCCCCCGCCTCGCCACTGGCCTCCAGCACCTCCGCCTGCCACTGGCCTCCAGCACCTCCTGCCTGCCACTGGCCTCCAGCACCTCCTGCCTGCCACTGGCCTCCAGCACCTCCCTCTGCCTGCCACTGGCCTCCAGCACCTCCTGCCTGCCACTGGCCTCAGCACCTCCTGCCTGCCACTGGGCCTCCAGCACCTCCCGCCTCGCCACTGGCCTCCAGCACCTCCCGCCTGCCACTGGCCTCCAGCACTCCCGCCTGCCACTGGCCTCCAGCACCTCCCGCCTGCCACTGGCCTCCAGCACCTCCTGCCTGCCACTGCCTCCAGCACCTCCCGCCTCGCCACTGGCCTCCAGCACCTCCGCCTGCCCCTGGCCTCCAGCACCTCCTGCCTGCCCCTGGCCTCCAGCACCTCCTGCCTCGCCCCTGGCCTCCAGCACCTCCGCCTCGCCCCTGGCCTCCAGCACCTCCTGCCTCGCCCCTGGCCTCCAGCACCTCCTGCCTCGCCTCTTGGCCTCCAGCACCTCCCGCCTCGCCTCTGGCCTCAGCAC
Organism: Cherax destructor; assembly: GCA_009830355.1. Taxonomy (NCBI): domain Eukaryota; kingdom Metazoa; phylum Arthropoda; class Malacostraca; order Decapoda; family Parastacidae; genus Cherax; species Cherax destructor. The sequence continues at coordinate 131,991 of WNWK01003364.1, read as the reverse complement.
CTCCCGCCTCGCCCCTGGCCTCCAGCACCTCCCGCCTCACTCTGGCCTCCAGCACCTCCCGCCTCGCTCCTGGCCTCCAGCACCTCCCGCCTCGCCCCTGGCCTCCAGCACCTCCCGCCTCGCCCCTGGCCTCCAGCACCTCCCGCCTCGCCCCTGGCCTCCAGCACCTCCCGCCTCGCTCCTGGCCTCCAGCACCTCCGCCTCGCCCTGGCCTCCAGCACCTCCCTGCCTCGCCCCTGGCCTCCAGCACCTCCGCCTCGCTCCTGGCCTCCAGCACCTCCTGCCTCACCTCTGGCCTCCAGCACCTCCGCCTCACCTCTGGCCTCCAGCACCTCCTGCCTCGCCCCTGGCCTCCAGCACCTCCGCCTCGCCCCTGGCCTCCAGCACGTCCGCCTCGCTCCTGGCCTCCAGCACCTTCCGCCTCGCCCCTGGCCTCCAGCACCTTTCGCCTCTCCCCTGGCCTCCAGCACCTCCCGCCTCGCTCCTGGCCTCCAGTACTTCCCGCCTCGCCCCTGGCCTCCAGCACCTTTCGCCTCTCCCCTGGCCTCCAGCACCTCCCGCCTCGCCCCTGACCTCCAGCACCTCCCGCCTCGCTCCTGGCCTCCAGCACCTCCCGCCTCGCCCCTAGCTTCCAGCACCTCCCGCCTCGCCCCTGGCCTCCAGCACCTCCGCCTGCCTCTCACCTCCAGCACCTCCGCCTCGCCCCTGGCCTCCAGCACCTCCCTCCTCGCCCCTTGCCTCCAGCACCTCCCGCCTCGCTCCTGGCCTCCAACACCTCCCGCCTCACCTCTGGCCTCCAGCACATCCCGCCTCACCTCTGGCCTCCAGCACCTCCCGCCTCGCTCCTGGCCTCCAGCACCTCCCGCCTCACCTCTGGCCTCCAGCACCTCCCCACTCACCTCTGGCCTCCAGCACCTCCCGCCTCACCTCTGGCCTCCAGCACCTCCGCTCACCTCTGGGCCTTCAGCACCTCCCGCCTCACCTCTGGCCTCCAGCACCTCCCGCCTCCCTCCTGGCCTCCAGCACCTCCCGCTTCGCCTCTGGCCTCCAGCACCTCCCGCCTCGCCTCTGGCCTCCAGCACCTCCCGCCTCGCCCCTGGCCTCCAGCACGTCCCGCCTCACCTCTGGCCTCCAGCACCTCCCGCCTCGCTCCTGGCCTCCAGCACCTCCCGCCTCACCTCTGGCCTCCATCACCTCCCGCCTCCCCTGGCCTCCAGCACCTCCCGCCTCACCTCTGGCCTCCAGCAACCCCGCCTCGCCCGGGCCCTTTCAGCACCTCCTGCCTCGCCTCCTGGCCTCCAGCACCTCCGCCTCCCCTGGCCCCAGCACCTCCGCTCGCTCTGCCTCCAGCACCTCCGCCTCGCCCTCCTCCAGCACCTCCGCCTCCCCTGGCCTCCAGCACTCCCGCCTCCCTGGCCTCCAGCACCTCCGCCTCGCCCTGGCCTCCAGCCTCCCGCCCTCCGCCTGCCCATGGCCTCCAGCACCTCCCGCCTCACCTCTGGCCTCCAGCACCTCCCGCCTCGCTCCTGGCCTCCAGCACCTCCCGCCTCGCCCCTGGCCTCCAGCACGTCCCGCCTCGCTCCTGGCCTCCAGCACCTCCCGCCTCGCCCCTGGCCTCCAGCACCTTTCGCCTCTCCCCTGGCCTCCAGCACCTCCCGCCTCGCTCCTGGCCTCCAGCACCTCCCGCCTCGCCCCTGGCCTCCAGCACCTTTCGCCTCTCCCCTGGCCTCCAGCACCTCCCGCCTCGCCCCTGGCCTCCAGCACCTCCCGCCTCGCTCCTGGCCTCCAGCACCTCCCGCCTCGCCCCTGGCCTCCAGCACCTCCCGCCTCGCCCCTGGCCTCCAGCACCTCCCGCCTCGCCTCTCACCTCCAGCACCTCCCGCCTCGCCCCTGGCCTCCAGCACCTCCCTCCTCGCCCCTGGCCTCCAGCACCTCCCGCCTCGCCCTGGCCTCCAGCACCTCCCGCCTCACCTCTGGCCTCCAGCACCTCCCGCCTCACCTCTGGCCTCCAGCACCTCCCGCCTCACCTCTGGCCTCCAGCACCTCCCGCCTCGCTCCTGGCCTCCAGCACCTCCCGCCTCACCTCTGGCCTCCAGCACCTCCCGCCTCACCTCTGGCCTCCAGCACCTCCCGCCTCGCCTCTGGCCTCCAGCACCTCCCCTCGCCCTGGCCTCCAGCACCTCCCGCCTCGCTCCTGGCCTCCAGCACCTCCCGCCTCGCCCCTGGCCTCCAGCACCTCCCTCCTCGCCCCTGGCCTCCAGCACCTCCCGCCTCGCTCCTGGCCTCCAGCACCTCCCGCCTCGCCAGTGGCCTCCAGCACCTCCCGCCTTGCCCCTCACCTCCAGCACCTCCCGCTTCTCCTCTGGCCTCCAGCACCTCCCGCCTCGCCAATGGCCTCCAGCACCCCGCCTCACCTCTGTCCTCCAGCACCTCCGCCTCACCTTGCCTCCATCACCTCCGCCTACCTCTGCCTTCATCATCTCCCGCCTCGCTCCTCACCTCCAGCACCTCCCGCCTCACCTCTGTCCTCCAGCACCTCCCGCCTCACCTCTGGCCTCCAGCACCTCCCGCCTCACCTCTGGCCTCCAGCACCTCCCGCCTCACCTCTGGCCTTCATCATCTCCCGCCTCGCTCCTCACCTCCAGCACCTCCCGCCTCACCTCTGGCCTCCAGCACCTCCCGCCTCACCTCTGGCCTCCAGCACCTCCCGCCTCACCTCTGGCCTCCAGCACCTCCCGCCTCGCCCCGGGTTACTGTAGGCTGAGAGGTTACTCAGCCCGGTCTAAGGTACTACCACCCGACCACCCGCAGGCCCCACCACCCGCAGGCCCCACCACCCGCAGGATGCTACCTGCAACGGTCGACTGACACCCAGGTACCTACTTTCCGCTAGGTGAAAATGGAGAGCAGGTGTAAAGAAACATGTGCCCAGCGTTTCCACCCGTCGGGGATCGAACCATGGACACTCAGTGTGTGTGAGGTGTGACCACTGTATCAGTGGTCACAATAGTGACAGTCAGACCACACTGAGGGTCTGACACCATTGAGAACTCTGTAATGATGTACCTTCGCACCATTGCTCGCGGGATGATCTGCGAGAGTGCAAGAAGCTGCTCAGGCAGGACGACGCTAAAGCTAAATAAAAGTGACACATGTTCACACACTTAATGCGTTGTAACTCTCTCTCTCTCTCTCTCTCTCTCTCTCTCTCTCTTTCTCTCTCTCTCTCTCTCTCTCTCTCTCTCTCTCTCTCTTTTACACAGGGTTTGACAAGTTTAGGTTAAGGATCCCTAACTTTATTGACAAGCCATTGACAAGTTAAGGATTCCTAATTTTATTGACAAGCTAAGAGCTGTTACCTACATCAGCTTATTTTAAAGCATTTTTATTGTTATGAAACATACAAGTAGGGAACAGGATGAAGTTGGAGCCATCTGTGGGCCAACATTTTTATTTGATCAACTGATTTTATCTCGTTGACATTATTATGCTGTACGAACGTGTTCCAGACTCGAGTCATCCTGGGGATAAATGATCTCAGATGAAGAGATGTTCTGGAGAAGGTTACAGCCAGAGTGAAGTTGCTGCTTTCTGCCCGTCTTGTGGTATAGAAGCTTGCTTCTCGCTGTCCACAAAGTGGAGCCAAGTGTGGTACTTTGACAATGTTGGAATGGTACATGACGGTAAGGCCGCCCACATCCCTCCTGTGTTGAAGGCTCTGCTGAAATGACAGATCTATACAGGATGGTCCAGGCGAGAGAAGAGACGTCTTGCTCTGTTCTCTACTCTGTCAAGCAGTCGCAGATGAGAGGAAGAAAGTGGAGCATATTCATGGTGTGAGTTTTCTTGTGCCTCATACAGAATCTTGCAACCCCTACTGTCAAGCAGATGCGAAATACGTCGAAGTGCTGTAAGCTTCCGGGCTGCCTTCTTTGCAAGATTTGCAACGTGGTTCTTCATGGTCAGTTTGGAGTCAAATTTCACCACAAGGATATCCACTTCTTCCACAGATACCAACATTCTCCCATTCATACTTACTACTGCTCCGGCATTACCATCATGGTGCCTAGAGACCATGATATAGCTCTTAGCTGGTGATTGATGTAGCTTAGAACAGCTGGCATTTCTTCTCTTGGATAAGTAAATGTCAGAGTACAGTCGTCTGCATATACATGGAATTTTGGGATTAGATGAAGGTCACTGAAATAGACATTCCATAACAATGGTCCAAGCACACTTCCTTGTGGAACACTTGCTCCAATAGGATGTCCTGCTGATTCTGTTCCATTGCGAACTACCCTTAGAGATTTACCATGAAGGTAATCACTGAGGAGACATAGCATAGAGCCTGCAATTCCCAGTGCTTGCAGTTTTGCCAGTGCTACCACACAGCTGACTTTGGATTCATCCAATGACTGGTGCCATTTAGTGGAGAGGTTTAACAGCAGATTAGCACCAATTAACCTTTCCTGAAGACATATTTATGGTTACAAAGTAGTGTGTGGTAATAAAAAAAACTTTCATTTGTCTTGAGATTATGATCTCAAGGATCTTGCTAGTGATTCTAGTGATTGACGGGAGTAACACTGGTCTGTAGTTGCTGATTTCTGCTCTGCTCTTCTTTCTGTGAACAGGGTCTACATTTGCCTCTTTCCACAGAGAAGGTCATTTACACTGTACTAGACAGTGTTGATAGATGCGAGATAGAGGTGCTGCTACCTGGTCTGCACATCTTCTCAGCAATCTTGGACTCAACTTGTCTGGGCCCACAGCCTTTTCTTGGTCAAGCGATTTAAGAAGAAGATGCACCTCCTCCTGCCTTATTGTCACCACTGACAGTTTTGACACAGTTCTTGCAGCTAGCCAAGGAGGGTGAGGGTCCCTTGCTGGATCAGCAACTTGCATTTTGGTAGCAAAGTGTTCGGCAAAGAGGTTCGCTTTCTCTTGAATACTGTCGACTTAGAGGTGGAATAAGTTCATGAGGCAGATAACCTTGTCTGTCCTTGACCAGGGACCACCAGGTTTTGGAGCCCACTCTACCTGATGCTAGCTTTCTTTTTGTGTCCACCTCCCATTTAGAGATGGCCCACTTTTGAAATTCACTCATATGCCTACAGGCTTGTTTGTGCAAGTTCCTGTTATAGGTGGTAGGATGTCTCTTATAACTTCGCCATGCCTTGTACTTAGCAGTAGCAGCCTCTCTACAACAAAAGCCAAACCAAGGCTTCGTCACGTCCTGCCGGTGAGGGATGTGTTCTTGTTGTAGATTAAGGATATGTACAGTGAAGGCTTTCACTTGGTTGTCAACATCCCCTTGGAGAAGAGCATTCCAATCGGTGGTGGCGAGCTCAGAGCAAAGGGCTGGCCAATTACCTCTTTCCCATAGCCAGGTTGTGAGTGTGGACTCCTCACCTCATTCTGTTGGGATCTTAAATGTGGTAAAAACATCCTCTCTATCTCTCTCTCTCTCTCTCTCTCTCTCTCTCTCTCTCTCTCTCTCTCTCTCTCTCTCTCTCTCTCTCTCTCTCTCTCTCTCTCTCTCTCTCTCTCTATCTCTCTCTCCTCTCAGTGAACTATTAAAGAAATGCACAAATTCACGCAGATTACAAAACAAATACAACGCAGTTCATGCCCAAGAGCTGCAGCTCAACTCACACACTCCACTCACAAACACTGCTGGGGTAAACAAACACTCTAATTGCTCTTGTACACTTGTGAAGACTTTTGAGAGGCACCGGCCTGTAGACCACCAAGTATATATACACACAAGTATACCTCACTGTGTATATAACCTGTGTATTCTTTCTAAATATACTTATTTTAGAAAGTTACTTTCAGTGTATATTCTCCAGTTACAGTATTACCCAATATACTTTTTCTACCCTAACTTTAGCCCTACTATAAATATCAGATCATTGTATATTGGTGTATAGCAGTGTATGTCTGTGTATATTAGTGTAAATTAGTGTATATAAGTGTAAGGTTTCTGGAGCATACTAAGCCAAGCCAGTAGAGCGACGTTGTAGAAAGATACTTAGCTTAAGTGACGGCTCAACGCCCCCGCGGCCACCTCCGGGTCGTCCCTTCGAGGATCTGAATATGCTCCAGCCCTGGGCTGTGGGAATTCAAGTAAGCATGCACACATAATTACCCCAAATGAGCGCATATTTCAGCATTTCAATTTAACGTAATGCTGAATATATGACCACTTACTTGTTTGAGCTCAAAATCCCACACCTCACTGCCGTCTATAGGACGGCCTCAATCCCCTTGTGTCTATACAAGATTGAGACCTACCTTGCTCTTTGTAAGGTGAGCGGTGGTGTTGACAGCAACACATACGACAGGTATAGGTGACTTGATTGGAGCAGTAGTGTCTTTCATACTGTTGTACTGTCCTTCTCTCTGTCTAGCTTCCACAACACTAACTGTTACACTTCACTAAATCAAGGTTTGTCCTTTGCTTCGTGGTCATGTCACAACAGGAAGATAGTTATACTTCTCTGAAATAGTTCTACCGCGAATGTTGAGTCTCACTAAATGAGACACAGAAACGCGCGGATCACTAGTGTTCCTTGTCCGTTCTCTGTATGAAACACGTTTCCCCTTTCATGTCTTAAAGCAATGTGATCCCTGCAGCGGGCTTCTCCCTGGGCGTGGCCCTAATCGCTGACTTCAGCACGACTTCCCTCCTTGCTTGACATCGTCACAGTTTCATTACAAATGATAGATTTCCTGGTATCTACGTATCGTCGACAGTTCATTATTGTCCCACATTGTGAATAAAGTGACGCAGGGGTTTCCTGTTATATTCCTGCTAAGGTAAAGAGTCATTTTTCTCATTTCACTGTCACTCGTATCACACTAACACTACTCCGCAGAGGTGGCTGGTGCTACACTGGTGCTACACTGGTGCTACACTGGTGCTACACTGGTGCTACACTGGTGCTACACTGGTGCTACACTGGTGCTACGCTGGTGCTACGCTGGTGCTACACTGGTGCTACACTGGTGCTACACTGGTGCTACACTGGTGCTACACTGGTGCTACACTGGTGCTACACTGGTGCTACACTGGTGCTATACTGGTGCTACACTGGTGCTACATTGGTGCTACACTGGTGCTACATCTGCTTCAAATTAAACTGTTGATCAAGAAGCAAAATGCTATTTGCCTCTTCCGGGAGGGTTGAGTCCCTCAGGGGGGCTGAAAGAACCTGAAGGGGGCTGATACCCCCCTTTCTGGAGAATTTTCTCTACAATCAGTATAGATCAGTGTATATGAATATATCAAAAAAGGCACACTATAATGACTGGAACAATACACACACAACTCGCACATAGAAGAGAGGAGCTTACGACGACGTTTCGGTCCGACTTGTAAATGGTCCAAGTCGGACCGAAACGTCGTCGTAAGCTCCTCTCTTATGTGCGGAGTTTGTGTGTATATGAATGAATATCAGTGTACCAGTGCATGTCAGTGTATATCAGTATGTATGTATATATATATATATATATATATATATATATATATATATATATATATATATATATATATATATATCAGGCTCCTGCCTCTCGCAACTACTGGACCACTATGATATGGTCTTGGATACACTGGAAAACAAACAGAATGCAGATGTAGTATACACAGATTTGGCAAAAGCCTTTGACAAGTGCAATCATGGTGTAATAGCACACAAAATGCGTGATAAAGGGATAACTGGCAAAGTAGGCAGATGGATCTTCAACTTTCTAACCAATCGAACACAAAGAGTAGTGGTAAACAGAGTTAAATCGGATGCTGCCATAGTGAAGAGCTCTGTTCCACAAGGCACAGTACTCGCACCTATCCTGTTCCTCATTCTCATATCAGACATAGACAGAGATGTAAACCACAGATACTAGGATCTGCATGAGAGTGTCATCCATTGAGGACACGGCAAATCTCCAAGAAGATATAAACCAAGTTTTCCAATGGGCAACAGAGAACAATATGATGTTCAATGAAGACAAATTCCAACTACTCTGTTATGGAAAACTGGAGGAAATAATAGCTAGGACTGAGTATACTACAAACTCTAATCACACAATAGAGCGGAAAAGTAATGTGAAGGACCTAGGAGTGGTAATGTCTGAGGATCTCACCTTCAAGGATCACAACAGTGCCACTATCACATCTGCGAGGAAACTGATAGGATGGATAATGAGAACATTCAAAACAAGAGATGCCAAGCCAATGATGATCCTTTTTAAATCACTTGTTCTCTCTAGGCTGAAATACTGCTGTACATTAACATCTCCATTCAAAGCAGGTGAAATTGCATATCTTGAGAATGTACAGAGAACCTTTACTGCACGTATAAGTTCCATCAAACACCTTAACTACTGGGAACGCTTGGAAGCGCTTGGCTTGTACTCACTGGAGCGCAGGCGAGAGAGATACATCATAATCTACACCTGGAAAATCCTAGAGAGACTGGTCCCTAATCTGCACACGGAAATCACTCCCTATGAAAGCAAAAGACTGGGCAGCCGGTGCAATATTTCCCCAATGAAATGTAAGGGCGCCATAAGTACACTAAGAGAAAACACAAAAAGTGTCCAGGGCCCAAGACTGTTCAACAGCCTCCCACCAGCCATAAGGGGAATTACCAATAGGCCCCTGGCTGTCTTCAAGAGGGAGCTGGACAGATACCTAAAGTCGGTGCCGGATCAGCCGGGCTGTGGTTCGTACGTTGAACTACGTGCGACCAGCAGTAACAACTTGGTTGATCAGGCCCTGATCCACCGTCAGGTCTGGTCATGGACCGGGCAGCGGGGGCGTTGATCCCCGGAATACCCTCCAGGTAGATAAGTGTATATCAGTGTATATCGGTGTATATCAGTGTAGATCAGTGTATATCAGTGTATATAAGTGTATATCAGTGTATGACAGTATATATCAGTGTATATCAGTGAATATAAGTATAGATCAGTGTATATCCTTCACGAAATATTTTATTTCAGTTATTTTCACCCTAAAATTTACCAATAAAAGCATTTGGCGTATGTCTCTCAGTGTGTATAACAAAGTGAAGTGTAAATATATATATATATATATATATATATATATATATATATATAAACAAAACCTGTTGTGAAAAATCCCATAAGACGTAATATACCGTATGAAGATTTCCACAAGGCCTGCTACAAGGAATCCCATGGAAGACAGCCAAACACTGACTCACAGATGGGAACCTGAGGTACTCCCACTAGGAGGTGTCTGAGTGACTCCGTAGAGAGGACAGTTCCCCAGGGATCGGATTCTTGGTCCAGTCCTCTTCACAATATATACAAATGATCCAGAGGTTGTCCTAACATTCAAGATAACAAATGATCCAGAGGTTGTCCTAACATTCAAGATAACAAATGATCCAGAGGTTGTCCTAACATTCAAGATAACAAATGATACAGAGGTTGTCCTAACATTCAAGATAACAAGTGATCCAGAGGTTGTCCTAACATTCAAGATAACAAGTGATCCAGAGGTTGTCCTAACATTCAAGATAACAAATGATCCAGAGGTTGTCATAACATTCAAGATAACAAGTGATCCAGAGGTTGTCCTAACATTCAAGATAACAAGTGATCCAGAGGTTGTCCTAACATTCAAGATAACAAATGATCCAGAAGTTGTCCTAACATTCAAGATAACAAATGATCCAGAGGTTGTCCTAACATTCAAGATAACAAATGATCCAGAAGTTGTCCTAACATCAAGATAACAAATGATCCAGAGGTTGTCCTAACATTCAAGATAACAAATGATCCAGAGTTGTCTAACATTCAAGATAACAAATGATCCAGAGTTGTCCTAACATTCAAGATAACAATATCAGAGGTTGTCCTAACATTCAAGATAACAAGTGATCCAGAGGTTGTCCTAACATTCAAGATAACAAGTGATCCAGAGGTTGTCCTAACATTCAAGATAACAATGATCCAGAGGTTGTCCTAACATTCAAGATAACAAATGATCCAGAGGTTGTCCTAACATTCAAGATAACAAATGATCCAGAGTTGTCTAACATTCAAGATAACAAATGATCCAGAGGTTGTCCTAAATCCAAGATAACAAATGATCCAGAGGTTGTCAACATTCAAGATAACAAATGATCCAGAGGTTGTCCTAACATTCAAGATAACAAATGATCCAGAGTTGTCCAAACATTCAAGATAACAAATGATCAGAGGTTGTCCTAAATCAAGATAACAAATGATCCAGAGGTCTGTCCTAACATTCAAGATAACAATGATCCAGAGGTTGTCCTAACATTCAAGATAACAATGATCCAGAGGTTGTCCTAACATTCAAGATAACAAGTGATCCAGAGGTTGTCCTAACATCAAGATAACAAATGATCCAGAGGTTGTCCTAACATTCAAGATAACAAATGATCCAGAGGTTGTCCTAACATTCAAGATAACAAGTGATCCAGAGGTTGTCCTAACATTCAAGATAACAAGTGATCCAGAGGTTGTCCTAACATTCAAGATAACAAGTGATCCAGAGGTTGTCCTAACATTCAAGATAACAAATGATCCAGAGGTTGTCCTAACATTCAAGATAACAAATGATCCAGAGGTTGTCCTAACATTCAAGATAACAAATGATCCAGAGGTTGTCCTAACATCCAAGATAACAATGATCCAGAGTTGTCCTAACATTCAAGATAACAATTGATCCAGAGGTTGTCCTAACATTCAAGATAACAAGTGATCCAGAGGTTGTCCTAACATTCAAGATAACAAATGATCCAGAGGTTGTCCTAACATTCAAGATAACAAGTGATCCAGAGTTGTCCTAACATTCAAGATAACAAGTGATCCAGAGGTTGTCCTAACATTCAAGATAACAAATGATCCAGAAGTTGTCCTAACAATCAAGATAACAAATGATCCAGAGGTTGTCCTAACATTCAAGATAACAAATGATCCAGAGGTTGTCCTAACATTCAAGATAACAAATGATCCAGAGGTTGTCCTAACATTCAAGATAACAAATGATCCAGAGGTTGTCCTAACATTCAAGATAACAAATGATCCAGAGGTGTCCTAACATTCAAGATAACAGATCCAGAGGTTCCTAACATTCAAGATAACAATGATCCAGAGGTTGTCCTAACATTCAAGATAACAAATGATCCAGAGGTTGTCCTAACATTCAAGATAACAAATGATCCAGAGGTTGTCCTAACATTCAAGATAACAAATGATCCAGAGGTTGTCCTAACATTCAAGATAACAAATGATCCAGAGGTTGTCTAACATTCAAGATAACAATGATCAGAGGTTGTCCTAACATTCAAGATAACAAATGATCCAGAGGTTGTCCTAACATTCAAGATAACAAATGATCCAGAGGTTGTCCTAACATTCAAGATAACAAATGATCCAGAGGTTGTCCTAACATTCAAGATAACAAGTGATCCAGAGGTTGTCCTAACATTCAAGATAACAAGTGATCCAGAGGTTGTCCTAACATTCAAGATAACAAGTGATCCAGAGGTTGTCCTAAGATCAAGATAACAAATGATCCAGAGGTTGTCCTAACATTCAAGATAACAAATGATCCAGAGGTTGTCCTAACATTCAAGATAACAAATGATCCAGAGGTTGTCCTAACATTCAAGATAACAAGTGATCCAGAGGTTGTCCTAAATCCAAGATAACAAATGATCCAGAGGTGTCCTAACATCAAGATAACAATGATCCGAAGTTGTCCTAACATCCAAGATAACAAATGATCCAGAGGTTGTCCTAACATTCAAGATAACAATGATCCAGAGGTTGTCCTAACATCCAAGATAACAAATGATCAGAGGTTGTCCTAACATTCAAGATAACAATGATCCAGAGGTTGTCCTAACATTCAAGATAACAATGATCCAGAGGTTGTCCTAACATTCAAGATAACAAATGATCCAGAGGTTGTCATAACATTCAAGATAACAAGTGATCCAGAGGTTGTCCTAACATTCAAGATAACAAGTGATCCAGAGGTTGTCCTAACATTCAAGATAACAAATGATCCAGAAGTTGTCCTAACATTCAAGATAACAAATGATCCAGAGGTTGTCCTAACATTCAAGATAACAAATGATCCAGAAGTTGTCCTAACATCCAAGATAACAAATGATCCAGAGGTTGTCCTAACATTCAAGATAACAAATGATCCAGAGGTTGTCCTAACATTCAAGATAACAAATGATCCAGAGGTTGTCCTAACATTCAAGATAACAAATGATCCAGAGGTTGTCCTAAATTCAAGATTAACAAGTGATCCAGAGGTTGTCCTAAGATCCAAGATAACAAATGATCCAGAGGTTGTCCTAACATTCAAGATAACAAGTGATCCAGAGGTTGTCCTAACATCCAAGATAACAAATGATCCAGAGGTTGTCCTAACATTCAAGATAACAAGTGATCCAGAGGTTGTCCTAACATCCAAGATAACAAATGATCCAGAGGTTGTCCTAACATTCAAGATAACAAGTGATCCAGAGGTTGTCCTAACATTCAAGATAACAAGTGATCCAGAGGTTGTCCTAACATTCAAGATAACAAGTGATCCAGAGGTTGTCCTAAGATCCAAGATAACAAATGATCCAGAGCTTGTCCTAACATTCAAGATAACAAATTTTACAAATGACACCAAACTGGGGAAAAAGTGAAACTGGTACAGGAGATGGTGTGGGTAATGAGACACAGGTGTGGGTAATGAGACACAGGTTTGGGTAATGAGGCACAGGTGTGGGTAATGAGGCACAGGTTGGTACTGTGGTCACTGGCAGGGAAATTAGTCTCATTGTCGATAAGTGATGCATTCTGGACACAGTGACCTCAAACCTGAACACAAAAATATTTGTCAACAAACTAACGAAAGGAAGAGGGGAAAATAATGACCTTGGTGTCATTAAAAACAACGACCCCATAGCTAGAAACAGAGCACAATACAACAGACATCACACTGACTCTCTATAATGCATTTTTTAGACCGAATCAGGATTACAGCGCCCAGTTTTGGTCCCCAACTTACGTAGAAGAAGACATACAAGAGAGACAATTATGCCACCAAACTAGCATCATCACTCAGACACCAACCTTACGAAGAATGACTAGAAACACTCAACCTTACGAAGAATGACTAGAAACACTCAACCTTACGAAGAATGACTAGAAACACTCAACATTACAAAGAATGACTAGAAACATTCAACCTTACGAACAATGACTAGAAACATTCAACCTTACGAAGAATGACTAGAAACATTCAACCTTACGAACAATGACTAGAAACACTCCACCTTACGAACGATGACTAGAAACATTCAACCTTACGAAGAATGACTAGAAACACTCAACCTTACGAACAATGACTAGAAACACTCAACCTTACGAACGATGACTAGAAACATTCAACCTTACGAACAATGACTAGAAACACTCCACCTTACGAACGATGACTAGAAACATTCAACCTTACGAAGAATGACTAGAAACACTCAACCTTACGAACAATGACTAGAAACACTCAACCTTACGAAGGATGACTAGAAACATTCAACCTTACGAACAATGACTAGAAACACTCAACCTTACGAAGGATGACTAGAAACACTCAACCTTACGAAGGATGACTAGAAACACTCAACCTTACGAAGAATGACTAGAAACACTCAACCTTACGAAGAATGACTAGAAACACTCAACCTTACGAAGAATGACTAGAAACATTCAACCTTACGAAGGATGACTAGAAACACTCAACCTTACGAAGGATGACTAGAAACACTCAACCTTACGAAGAATGACTAGAAACACTCAACCTTACGAAGAATGACTAGAAACACTCAACCTTACGAAGAATGACTAGAAACACTCAACCTTACGAAGAATGACTAGAAACATTCAACCTTACGAAGAATGACTAGAAACACTCAACCTTACGAAGGATGACTAGAAACACTCAACCTTACGAAGGATGACTAGAAACACTCAACCTTACGAAGAATGACTAGAAACACTCAACCTTACGAAGAATGACTAGAAACATTCAACCTTACGAAGAATGACTAGAAACATTCAACCTTACGAAGAATGACTAGAAACATTCAACCTTACAAAGGATGACTAGAAACACTCAACCTTACGAAGAATGACTAGAAACACTCAACCTTACGAAGAATGACTAGAAACACTCAACCTTACGAAGGATGACTAGAAACACTCAACCTTACGAAGGATGACTAGAAACAACAACCTTACAAGGATGACTAGAAACACAACCTTACGAAGGATGACAGAAACATTCAACCTTACGAAGGAGACTAGAAACACTCACCTTACGAAGAATGATAGAAACATCACCTACGAAGGATGACTGAAACCCAACTTACGAAGATGACAGAAACACAACCTTACGAAGGATGACTAGAAACATCAACCTTACGAGGATGACTAAACATCAACACGAAGATGACTAGAAAATCAACCTTACGAAATACTAGAAACATCACCTTAGAAGAGACTAAAAACTACACAGTGAAATGCTAGAACATTCACTAGAAGATGACTAAAACATCCTCAACCTTACGAAGGATGACTAGAAACATCACCTTCGAAATGACTAGAAACACTCACACTTACGAAGGATGACTAGAAACACTCACCTTACGAAATGACTAGAAAACTCAACCTTACGAAGAATGACTAGAAAACTCCACCTTACGAAGATGACTAGAAACATCCACCTTACGAAGAATGACAGAAACACTCACCTTCGAAGGATGACTAAAACACCCACCTTACGAAGGATGACTAGAAACTCCACGATGACAAAACATTCACCTGAACTAGAAAACCCCTACGAACGACTGACAAATCCCCTAGAAAATGACTAGAAACATCCTTAAGGAGACTAGAAACACACTTCGAAGGATGACTAGAAACACTCCACTTACGAAGAACTAGAAACACCCACCTTACGAAGGAATCAGAAACACTCCACCTTACGAAAAGATGACTAAAATCCACCCTTACGAAGAATGACTAGAAACCTCCACCTTACGAAGGATACTAAAACACTCCACCTCACGAAGGATGACAGAAACACTCCACCTTACGAAGGATACAAAAACACTCCACCTTACGAAGAATGACTAGAAACCTCCACCTTACGAAGGATGACTAGAAACACTCCACCTTACAAGAATGACTAGAAACACTCCACCTTACGAAGGAACTAGAAACTTCCACCTTACAAGATGACTAGAAACACTCCATACTAAGATGACTAGAAACATTCCACCTTACGAAGAATGACTAGAAACACTCCACCTTACGAAGAATGACTAGAAACATTCCACCTTCGAAGAAATAGAAAATCACCTACGAAGAATGACTAGAAACACTCCACGAAGATAGAAAATGCACCTAGAATAGAACATCCACCTACGAAGGATGACTAAAACATCCACCTTACGAGAATGACTAGAAACACTCACCTTACGAAGGATGACTAGAAACATTCAGCCTTACGAAGAATGACTAAAACACCACCTTACGAAGAATGACAAAGAAACACTCCACCTTACGAAGGATGACTAGAAACATTCCACCTTACGAAGAATGACTAGAAACACTCCACCTTAGAAATGACAAACACTCCACCTTACGAAGGAACTAGAAACTACCACCTTACGAAGAATCTAGAAACATTCAACCTTACGAAGAAAACTAGAAACACTCCACCTTACAAGGATGACTAGAAAACCCACCTTACGAAGGATACTAGAAACACTCAACCTTACGAAGGATGACTAGAAACATTCAACCTTACGAAGATGACTAGAAACACTCAACCTACAGAAGATGACTAGAAACACTAACCTTACGAAGGATGACTAGAAACACTCAACCTTACGAAGATGACTAGAAACTAACCTTACGAAGGAACTAGAAACATCAACCTTAAAATGACTAGAAACATTCAACCTTACGAAGGATGACTAAAAACTCAACCTTACGAAAATGACTAGAAACACTCAACCTTACGAAGGATGACTAGAAACATTAACCTTACGAAGGATACTAGAAACTCAACCTTACGAAGGATCTAAAACACAACCTTACAGAAACTAGAAGACTAAAATCAACCTCAAGGATGACTAGAAACACTCAACCTTCAAGCAATGACTGAAACATTCAACTTCGAAGATGACTAGAAACACTCAACCTTACGAAAATGACTAGAAACACTCACCTTACGAAGGATGACTAGAAACATCACCTACGAAGATGACTGAAACCACCTTACGAAGATGACTAGAAACATTCAACCTTACGAAGAATGACTAGAAACACTCCACCTTACGAAGAATGACTAGAAACACTCCACCTTACGAAGGATGACTAGAAACATTCAGCCTTACGAAGAATGACTAGAAACACTCCACCTTACGAAGGATGACTAGAAACACTCCACCTTACGAAGGATGACTAGAAACACTCCACCTTACGAAGAATGACTAGAAACATTCAACCTTACGAAGAATAACTAGAAACACTCCACCTTACGAAGGATGACTAGAAACACTCCACCTTACGAAGAATGACTAGAAACATTCAACCTTACGAAGAATGACTAGAAACATTCAACCTTACGAAGAATGACTAGAAACACTCAACCTTACGAAGAACGACTAGAAACATTCAACCTTTTTTTTCTTAGGAAACGGAAACTACGACGACTCATTCACATGGTCATGCTGTGAACGACTCCGAGACACTCAAGCAAGAACGACTGTCTGTCTGTAGTGCTGACTGAGTCGTTACTCAAAATAACGAAATTAAACGAGGGCGGAAATGCATCACGAACATATGCAAAGTTTAATTTAAAGCTAGATGAAAAAAATTACTTGCTAATGTTAAAGTAAGAGCAGGAAGAAAATACCATCATTGAAGAACCCGTGGCCTGGTGGCAAAAGCTCTCGCTTCACGCGGTGAGGGTCCGGGTTCGATTCCCGGCGAAGGGATGGAAACATCGGACGTGTTTCCTTACACCGGTTGTCTATGTTCACCCATCAGTAAAATGGGTACCTGGGTGTTAGTGGACTGGTGTGGGTCGCATCCTGGGACAAAACTGACCAAATTTGCCTGAAATCCTCAGCATAACAAGGGGCTTTCTATATAGTAGTATGTCCTTGATGTCAGCTAGGACTGTATACCTTGTACATGTACTTGTAGAAATTATTATTATTATTATTATTATTATTATTATTATTATTATTATTATTATTATTATGAGTGACCAGCAAGGTATAAACTGTGGTGAGACACGACAAAAGGGAAATACTACCAGGGTTGTGCTAGGTGGCGTTAGGTTGTGCTAGGTTCTGTTACGTGGTATTAGGTTGTGCTAGGTGGTGTTAGGGTGTGCTGGGTTGTGCTGAGTTGTGATATGTTGTGCTAGGTTGTGATGGGTTGCGCTATGTTGAGCTAAGTTGTGTTGGGTTGTGCTACGTTGTGCTTGGTTGTGATGGGTTGTGCTGGGTTATGCTATGTTGTGCTAAATTGTTCTGGGTTGTGCTAGGTTGTGCTGGGTTGTGCATGGTTGTGCTGGGTTGTGCTGGATTGTGCAGGGTGTGCAGGGTTGTGCAGGGTTGTGCAGGTTTGTGCTGGGTTGTGCTAGGTTGTGCTAGGGTGTGCTAGGTTGTGCTGGGTTGTGCTGGGTTGTGCTGGGTTGTGCTAGGTTGTGCTGGGTTGTGCTAGGTTGTGCTAGGTTGTGCTGGGTTGTGCTGGGTTGTGGTAAGTTGTGCTAGGTTGTTCTAGGTTGTGCTGGGTTGTGCTAGGTTGTGCTAGGTTGTGCTGAGTTGTGCTAGGTTGTGCTGGGTTGTGCTAGGTTGTGCTGGGTTGTGCTAGGTTGTGCTGGGTTGTGCTAGGTTGTGCTAGGTTGTGGTAGGTTGTGCTAGGTTATGCTAGGTTGTGCTAAGTTGTGCTAGGTTGTGCTGGGTTGTGCTAAGTTGTGCTGGGTTGTGCTGGGTTGTGCTAGGTTGTGCTAGGTTGTGCTAGGTTGTGCTGAGTTGTGCTAGGTTGTGCTGGGTTGTGCTAGGTTGTGCTGGGTTGTGCTAGGTTGTGCTAGGTTGTGCTGGGTTGTGCTAGGTTGTGCTAGGTTGTGCTGAGTTGTGCTAGATTGTGCTAGGTTGTGCTGGGTTGTGCTGAGTTGTGCTAGGTTGTGCTGGGTTGTGCTAGGTTGTGCAAGGTTGTGCTGAGTTGTGCTAGGTATAACTAGGTTGTGCTGGGTTGTGCTAGGTTGTACTGAGTTGTGCTAGGTTGTGCTAGGTTGTGCTGGGTTGTGCTAGATTGTGCTGGGTTGTGCTAGGTTGTGCTAGGTTGTGCTGGGTTGTGCTGGGTTGTGCTAGGTTGTGCTGAGTTGTGCTAGGTTGTGCAAGGTTGTGCTGGGTTGTGCTAGGTTGTGCTGGGTTGTGCTAGGTTGTGCTAGGTTGTGCTGGGTTGTGCTGGGTTGTGCTAGGTTGTGCTAGGTTGTGCTAGGTTGTGCTAGGTTGTGCTAGGTTGTGCTGGGTTGTGCTGGGTTGTGCTAGGTTGTGCTGGGTTGTGCTGGGTTGTGCTAGGTTGTGCTAGGTTGTGCTAGGTTGTACTAGGTTGTGCTAGGTTGTGCTGGGTTGTGCTGGGTTGTGCTAGGTTGTGCTAGGTTGTGCTGGGTTGTGCTAGGTTGTGCTAGGTTGTGCTAGGTTGTGCTAGGTTGTGCTGGGTTGTGCTATGTTGTGCTGAGTTGTGCTATGTTGTGCTAGGTTGTGCTAGGTTGTGCTAGGTTGTGCTGGGTTGTGCTGGGTTGTGCTGGGTTGTGCTAGGTTGTGCTAGGTTGTGCTAGGTTGTGCTAGGTTGTGCTGGGTTGTGCTATGTTGTGCTGAGTTGTGCTATGTTGTGCTGGGTTGTGCTAGGTTGTGCTAGGTTGTGCTAGGTTGTGCTGGGTTGTGCTGGGTTGTCCTAGGTTGTGCTAGGTTGTGCTGGGTTGTGCTAGGTTGTGCTGGGTTGTGCTGGGTTGTGCTAGGTTGTGCTAGGTTGTGCTGGGTTGTGCTAGGTTGTGCTAGGTTGTGCTAGGTTGTGCTGGGTTGTGCTATGTTGTGCTGAGTTGTGCTATGTTGTGCTGGGTTGTGCTAGGTTGTGCTAGGTTGTGCTAGGTTGTGATGGGTTGTGCTGGGTTGTGCTAGGTTGTGCTAGGTTGTGCTGGGTTGTGCTAGGTTGTGCTGGGTTGTGTTGGGTTGTGCTAGGTTGTGCTGGGTTGTGCTGGGTTGTGCTAGGTTGTGCTAGGTTGTGCTATGCTACGGTCAGGCTGTTTGTTACTTCCGTTAATCTTTTCCTACAAATTTTTTGCTTCAGTCTTTTATCTAAAAAAATTCTAGCCAGCTGATGTACGAGATGTCACAGGATGTCCTCCAGCACGTCACTGGATGTCCTCCAGCACGTCACTGGATGTCCTCCAGCACGTCACTGGATGTCCTCCAGCACGTCACTGGATGTCCTCCAGCACGTCACTGGATGTCCTCCAGCACGTCACTAGATGTCCTCCAGCACGTCACTAGATGTCCTCCAGCACGTCACTGGATGTCCTCCAGCACGTCACTAGATGTCCTCCAGCACATCACTGGATCTCCTCCAGTACGTCACTGGATGTCCTCCAGCACGTCACTGGATGTCCTCCAGCACGTCACAGGATGTCCTCCAGCACGTCACTGGATGTCCTCCAGCACGTCACTGGATGTCCTCCAGCACGTCACTGGATATCCTCCAGCACGTCACTGGATGTCCTCCAGCACGTCACTGGATGTCCTCCAGCACGTCACTGGATGTCCTCCAGCACGTCACAGGATGTCCTCCAGCACGTCACTGGATGTCCTCCAGCACGTCACTGGATGTCCTCCAGCACGTCACTGGATGTCCTCCAGCACGTCACAGGATGTCCACCAAATGTCTTGAACACTGATCATTTAAAATCGTTAAGTTACTGAAGTTTGAAGTCCATCTACTGCACGATGCTCTCTAAGGTCACCCTGCTCATCACCAATCAACAAATCTTTAACACCTAAAATAATGATTAAAGCAAACTCTCAAGTGTATATGTATACTGTGAATGCTACAATGTATACTGTGAATGCTACAATGTATACTGTGAATGCTACAATGTATACTGTGAATGCTACAATGTATACTGTGAATGTTACAATACATACTGTGAATGTTACAATACATACTGTGAATGTTACAATGTGTACAATGAATGCTACAATGTATACTGTGAATGCTACAATGTATACTGTGAATGCTACAATGTATACTGTGAATGCTACAATGTATACTGTGAATGCTACAATGTATACTGTGAATGGTACAATATATACTGTGAATGCTACAATGTATACTGTGAATGCTACAATATATACTGTGAATGCTACAATGTATACTGTGAATGTTACAATGTGTACAATGAATGCTACAATGTATACTGTGAATGCTACAATGTATACTGTGAATGCTACAATGTGTACTGTGAATGTTACAATGTGTACAATGAATGCTACAATGTATACTGTGAATGCTACAATGTATACTGTGAATGCTACAATGTATACTGTGAATGCTACAATGTATACTGTGAATGCTACAATGTATACTGTGAATGTTACAATGTGTACAATGAATGCTACAATGTATACTGTGAATGCTACAATGTATACTGTGAATGTTACAATGTGTACAATGAATGCTACAATGTATACTGTGAATGCTACAATGTATACTGTGAATGCTACAATGTATACTGTGAATGCTACAATGTATACTGTGAATGCTACAATGTATACTGTGAATGGTACAATATATACTGTGAATGCTACAATGTATACTGTGAATGCTACAATATATACTGTGAATGCTACAATGTATACTGTGAATGCTACAATGTATACTGTGAATGCTACAATGTATACAGTGAATGCTACAATGTATACCTCAGTATATACAGGGTGTCCACAAAAACACTCCCTGATTTCAAACAGATATAACATGTAACTTTATTGTAATAATCTTTCACAGTTAGTAACTTCAGATGCAGGATTGCATTCAGTTTCTTGTGGTACAGTGTAGCATTAAAGGCACTCAATGTGCCCCTCTGGTAGCATTAAAGGCACTCAATGTGCCTCTCTGGTAGCATTAAAGACACTCAATGTTCGCCCCTCTGTTAGCATTAAAGGCACTCAATGTTCGCCCCTCTGGTAGCATTAAAGGCACTCAATGTTCGCCCTTCTGGTAGCATTAAAAGCACTCAATGTGTGCCCCTCTGGTAGCATTAAAGGCACTCAATGTGTGCCCCTCTGGTAGCATTAAAGGCACTCAATGTGTGCCCCTCTGGTAGCATTAAAGGCACTCAATGTTCGCCCCTCTGGTAGCATTAAAGGCACTCAATGTGTACCCCTCTGGTAGCATTAAAGGCACTCAATGTTCGCCCCTCTGGTAGCATTAAAGGCACTCAATGTTCGCCCCTCTGGTAGCATTAAAGGCACTCAATGTTCGCCCCTCTGGTAGCATTAAAGGCACTCAATGTTCGCCCCTCTGGTAGCATTAAAGGCACTCAATGTTCGCCCCTCTGGTAGCATTAAAGGCACTCAATGTTCGCCCCTCTGGTAGCATTAAAGGCACTCAATGTTCGCCCCTCTGGTAGCATTAAAGGTACTCAATGTTCGCCCCTCTGGTAGCATTAAAGGCACTCAATGTTCGCCCCTCTGATAGCATTAAAGACACTCAATGATCGCCCCTCTGGTAGCATTAAAGGCACTCAATGTGTGCCCCTCTGGTAGCATTAAATGCACTCAATGTTCGCCCCTCTGGTAGCATTAAAGGCACTCAATGTTCGCTCCTCTGGTAGCAT
>WNWK01003364.1:47500-107500 GCA_009830355.1 Cherax destructor | reverse complement strand
GATACAACAACAGATGGGACAATGTAGTGTCGGATACAACAACAGATGGGACAATGTAGTGTCGGATACAACAACAGATGGGACAATGTAGTGTCGGATACAACAACAGATGGGACAATGTAGTGTCGGATACAACAACAGATGGGACAATGTAGTGCCGGATACAACAACAGATGGGACAATGTAGTGTCGGGAAACACGCAAAAAAAAAAAAAACAAGTTTGGAACAAGTATAAACACTAAACGGCCCACTCCACGCACCTCCAGTTTTCTTCTCGGATGTTCAAGTAAGTCAAGTGTTGTAAATAAAAGGCGTCCCTTGACCCTTGACCCTTGATCCTTGACCCTTGACCCTTGAATCCTTAACACACACTCTACGGGGTTATAGCGTTATGTTGAAAATGGTATAAAGTATCGACAAGTCGATGATTAAGACACATGTCCAACAGTTGGGTATCTTTACTGTTGAAACGTTTCGCCCACATAGTAGATTTCTTCAGTCGTGTACAGAAAAGCTGGCAGTAGTAGAGATGATGATGTAATCAGTCCATCACCCTTACTGCCAAAATTTTAAATATGCAGAAAGAACTTGATATTCCAAGCATCAGAGATCGTGTTACTGAAAGAAATATCCTCATTGGGGTTAATATGCTCAGACAAGCCCATTCAAACCCATGCACAGAAGCCCTCCAAACTTTCCTCAGCACTGGTGAACATCCCTCCAGATGGATCGAAAAAACTGGAACCGACCTCCGCATGAATCAGATACATGATCTGTGGCAAGTAAGGCAACAGCGGCACTTCTCCGCTCCATGGAATATTACCCCATTCCAAACTACCATCCCTCCATTTCCCCCCAAATTACTTCTTAAATCACAACCAAAGCTTCGCCTTGAAGCCAAACATGATGCCTTAAGCTGTATTGATAATTTAGCCAAACAGCACACTCTCTCACAATTTTTTTACGTTGATGGTTCTGTTCACCAATCCACTGGTGCAGCTGGTAGTGCTGCTGTTGTCATACAGAGTGATGGCTCTCTTAAAGAAATTGGAGCACGCATCAATAACTGGGCCTCTACCCTTCAGACAGAACTGTTTGCCATACTCCTTGCACTCAAATGCGTCCATGTATCTAAGGTTGACTCTCTAATTGTAATTGATTCTCTGTCATCCATAAATGCTCTCAACTCATCAAGTATAAATTGTGACATGCTTGTGTCAGAAGCCAGACACAGGTATGGTAGGGTTGTGGATAGTAGAGTCAGAGTGCACATGCTGTGGATTCCATCTCACATTGGTCTTCAGATGCATGATAGAACTGATAAATTGGCTAAGTTTTATGCTTTCAAAGAGGGGGTAGATTACAATCTTGGCTTGTCAGTTAGCAGTTTGAGAACAATAATACGAAAAGAACTTCAACTGAATTTTATTGACTTAAGACTTAGGGAGATTGACACCAGTCAGTCCATCTATCATCATTCTATCATGCAGGAGGAGCCACATGTCTATGGTGCATCCAACAAAATAAGCAGATTCTTGGATGTCACCACCGCCCGCCTCCGGCTGGGTTACAAGTATCTTTGGCAGGTTAAATCACCATCACCAGATGTAGACCAAACAAAATAGTATAAACTTTTCCAGATGGACGATTGTCACACCCTGCGTCATTATGTACTGGAGTGCGATAAAATTAATGAATTCAGAGACAACTCACTCAGAAATGTTCAAGAAATGGCAAAGTATTTTATCCACAGTGGTATATTACAGACCATTCTGGAGAAATACCCTGACTTTGCTCCCTGTAAATAAAGCATTGCCACGTGTGTGTGTGTGTGTGCTTGTGTGTGTGTATGTTTGTATGCCTGTGTGTTTCTGTGTCTGTGCATGCGCGCTCGTGTGGGTGTATGACCCACTTAATATTTGTACTTATAACTCATTACAATTGTGACCGGATGTGGACGTGTCAGTGGCTCATTACTTTGTAATTTGTTCATGACTGTAACCATGTATAGGAGTGTAGATGGTTCATTACCTTTGTAACTTGTCATGATTGTGATCAGATCTACCTGGAGTTCATTACCTTTGTAACTTGTCATGATTGTGACCAGATCTACCTGGAGTTCATTACCTTTGTAACTAGTTCAGCTATCACAACTTTGGGGCCCAGTCCCTGAACCCATTATGTACCTCTGTAATCTTCTGACTACCACCATCAGGATGGGTATGGGGTGCATAATAAAGATATTAAACTAACTAAAAACTAACCCTTGAAGACGTAGTTTTGAGGTGGTCAGTCCCCCAGCCTGGATAAGATATTTTGTTCCATAGTCCGTAAGCTTCTTCAGTCAGATACTAAGACACCAGGTGTAGTAGTGAAGTCAAGATGATGTAATCAGTCCATCAACCTTGGATAAATTATATTTGAGGTAGTCAGTCCCTGGAGAAGAGTTCAGCTCCATGGTCTGGAAGTATATGAAGCTGAACCATGAGAATATAGTCTTGACACTCCATTCTTATGGTTCAAATATTATTTCTCCTAGGTTAACGGACTGATTTTATCGTCATTTCGTCTACACCTGCCGTGTAAGCGAGACGTTTCAGCAATAAAGACACACAAGTGTTGCACACGTGTCATCAATATTGTGTTGTTTTTCATGCAACACAGTTTTCTTCATCTTTCTGCTTCCGTCTCATTTCCTTCCACATTTCATTCTTCTTCTTTCAGCAGAGCGTGAGTCACAGGTGCCTGAGCGAGGTGCCTGAGCGAGGTGCCTGAGCGAGGTGCCTGAGCGAGGTGCCTGAGCGAGGTGCCTGAGCGAGGTGCCTGAGCGAGGTGCCTGAGCGAGGTGCCTGAGCGAGGTGCTGATGGGACTCCCACAAGGTTTCCTGTAATGGTGTTAAGTCATCAGTGGTGCTCAGCGTGACCCTCCTGGTCTCACTTTCATGGTTTTATGTAAGTAAGTTTATTCAGGTATACACAAATACAGTTACATAGATTATCATACATAGCAGTATATATGTAAAGAACCCAGGATAACCCAAAAAAGTCAGACAGAGTGACTTATTTCCGTTGGGGTCCTTTTAATACATTATTATTATACAATGTAGGAGATATCTTATTATTATACTATAAAGGAGATATACTAGGAATAAGGTAAAAAGAGTTATTTACATTTACATGTGTGTTAGCTAAAAAAAAATACAAAATCATTCTCCTCCCTTTCTGTCGCTACATTCATTAGGTACCTTTTGGCTCTTTTCTTGAACTGGCTCATGCTATGACTGGCTTTGACATGTGCAGGCAGTCTGTTCCATTCCTTTATTGCTGTACAATAAAAGGTGTTTGAAGCCTGGCCACTGACTGTGGGTACTACAAAGTTGTGCTCTCTCCCCCTAGTACTATGACTGCTTTGGTTCCCAGCCTTGACAAAATTGGCAGCAAGATATTCTGGACACTGTTTGTGAGCAATTTTATAAACTTGATTTAACTTCAGTTGTTTTACTCTGTCTTCAATATTCAGCATATCCAATTGTTGTAATTCATCCTGGCCTACATGTGCTCTTGGTCCCAGGTCCAGGATGAATCTTACCATTTTGTTCTGGGTTATTTGCAGTTTATCTTTCAGTTTTTTTTGTCAAGGCAGAGTACCATGAAGAGCAAGCGTAGTCAATATGACATTGTATAAGGGCTAGACATAGGGTCCTGCGAGCCTCAGTAGGTAGACACTGTGCTTGTCTGTAGAGGAACTTCAGTCTGGCATTAGCTTTCTTTACTACACTGTTCCCTATCAATTCTCCTGACATGCACACCGTTCCCCCCATGACCATCCTGTGGATGGTAGTTACCACATACCCTCCATGTAGAAGGTAGTTACCACATACCCTCCATGTAGAAGGTAGTTACCACATACCCTCCATGTAGAAGGTAGTTACCACATACCCTCCATGTAGAAGGTAGTTACCACATACCCTCCATGTAGAAGGTAGTTACCACATACCCTCCATGTAGAAGGTAGTTACCACATACCCTCCATGTAGAAGGTAGTTACCACATACCCTCCATGTAGAAGGTAGTTACCACATACCCTCCATGTAGAAGGTAGTTACCACATACCCTCCATGTAGAAGGTAGTTACCACATACCCTTTATGTAGAAGGTAGTTACCACATACCCTCCATGTAGAAGGTAGTTACCACATACCCTCCATGTAGAAGGTAGTTACCACATACCCTCCATGTAGAAGGTAGTTACCACATACCCTCCATGTAGAAGGTAGTTACCACATACCCTCCATGTAGAAGGTAGTTACCACATACCCTCCATGTAGAAGGTAGTTACCACATACCCTCCATGTAGAAGGTAGTTACCACATACCCTCCATGTAGAAGGTAGTTACCACATACCCTCCATGTAGAAGGTAGTTACCACATACCCTCCATGTAGAAGGTAGTTACCACATACCCTCCATGTAGAAGGTAGTTACCACATACCCTCCATGTAGAAGGTAGTTACCACATACCCTCCATGTAGAAGGTAGCTACCACATACCCTCCATGTAGAAGGTAGTTACCACATACCCTCCATGTAGAAGGTAGTTACCACATACCCTCCATGTAGAAGGTAATTACCACATACCCTCCATGTAGAAGGTAGTTACCACATACCCTCCATGTAGAAGGTAGTTACCACATACCCTCCATGTAGAAGGTAGTTACCACATACCCTCCATGTAGAAGGTAGTTACCACATACCCTCCATGTAGAAGGTAGTTACCACATACCCTCCATGTAGAAGGTAGTTACCACATACCCTCCATGTAGAAGGTAGTTACCACATACCCTCCATGTAGAAGGTAGTTACCACATACCCTCCATGTAGAAGGTAGTTACCACATACCCTCCATGTAGAAGGTAGTTACCACATACCCTCCATGTGGATGGTAGTCACTACATAGCCTCTATATAGATGAGTCAGAATATTAGAGGTGCACAATAACGCTTTATTAAGGCTTCAAGGTTACTGAATCCCACTTAATGGGTCTTCACCTCCTCCTTCCTACCATTTTATATATATATATATATATATATATATATATATATATATATATATATATATATATATATATATATATATATATATATATATATATATAATATATAGATTAGAAAGAGGGGAAAGAAAATACTTTTATATGATATTTGAACATCAGGTTGTTTTTCGAGTGTTTGTTGAGTCCTCTCGCCTGACTCTTCTCTCCAGTGTTGCTGATTGATTCCTACCTTGATGCTGTAACTGAAGACTGGTACTTGATAACCACCTTGATCTTATGAGGTTATTTGTCTATCATCATTCATTCATTCATCATTCATACACCTGAATGGTACATTCATCACTCATGCACCTGTATACCTGGAGAGGGTTCCGGGGGTCAACGCCCCCGCGTCTTGGTCTGTGACCAGGCCTCATGGTGGATCAGTGCCTGATCAACCAGGCTGTTATTGTTGGACGCACGCAACCCGAAGTACGAGCCACAGTCTGGCTGGTAAGGTATTGACTTTAGGTGACTGTCTAGTGCCTTCTTGAAGACAGCCATGGGTCTATTGGTAATCCCCCTTATGTACGCTGGGAGGCAGGTGAACAGTCTTGGGCCCCTGACACTTATTGTGTTGTCTCTTATCATGCTAGTGGCACCCCTGCTTTTCACTGGGATGATGTTGCATCGTCTGCCGAGTCTTTTGCTTTTATAGGGAGTGATTTTCGTGTGCAAGTTTAGTACTAATCCCTCTAGGATTTTCCAAGTGTACATAATAATGTATCTCTCCCGCCTGCGTTCCAGGGAATACAGGTCGAAGAACTTCAAATGTTCCCAGTAAATTAATGTTTTATCGCAGTTATGTGTGCCGTGAAGGTTCTCTGTACATTTTCTAGGTCAGCAAATTCATCTGCCTTGAAAGTGTGCAGCAATATTCCAGCCTAGATAGAACAAGCGACCTGAAGAGTGTCATCATGGGCTTGTCATTCCTAGTTTTGAAGGTTCTCATTATCCATCGTGTCATTTTTCTGGCAGATGCGATTGATACAAAGTTGTGGTCTTCGAAAGTGAGATCCTCTGACATTATCACTCCCAGGTCTTTTGCATTAGTTTTTTCGCTCTATTGTGTGGTTGGAATTTGTTTTATACTCCGATATAGTTTTAATTTCCTCACGTTTTCCATTACGGAGTAATTGAAATTTCTCATCATTGAACTTCATATTGTTTTCTGCAGCCCATTTAAAGATTTGGTTGATGTCTGCTTGGAGTCTTGCAGTGTCTTCAATGGAGGACACTGTCATGCAAATTCGGGTGTCATCTGCAAAGGAAGACACGGTGCTGTGGCTTACATCTCTGTCTATGTCAAATATGAGGATGAGGAACAGAATGGGAGCGAGTAGTGTGCCTTGTATGGTACATTCATCACTCATACACCTGCATATAACATTCATCACTCATACACCTGCATAGAACATTCATCACTCATACACCTGCATAGAACATTCATCACTCATACACCTGCATATTATATTCATCACTTATACACCTGCATAGTACATTCATCACTCATACACCTGCACAGTACATTCATCACTCATACACCTGCATAGAACATTTCTCACTCATACACCTGCATAGAACATTCATCACTCATACACCTGCATGGTACATTCATCACTCATACTCCTGCATGGTACATTCATCACTCATACACCTGCATGGTACATTCATCACTCATACACCTGCATGGTACATTCATCACTCATACTCCTGCATGGTACATTCATCAATCATACTCCTACATGGTACATTCATCAATCATACACCTGCATGGTACATTCATCACTCATACACCTGCATGGTACATTAATCACTCATACTCCTGCATGGTACATTCATCAATCATACATCTGCATGGTACATTCATCACTCATACACCTGCATGGTACATTCATCACTCATACACCTGCACGGTACATTTATCACTCATACACCTGCACGGTACATTTATCACTCATACACCTGCATGGTACATTCATCACTCATACACCTGCACGGTACATTTATCACTCATACACCTGCATGGTACATTCATCACTCATACTCCTACATGGTACATTCATCACTCATACACCTGCATGGTACATTCATCACTCATACACCTGCATGGTACATTCATCACTCATACACCTGCACGGTACATTCATCACTCATACACCTGCATGGTACATTCATCACTCATACACCTGCATGGTACATTCATCACTCATACACCTGCATGGTACATTCATCACTCATACACCTGCATGGTACATTCATCAATCATACTTCTGCATGGTACATTCATCATCATACACCTGCATGGTACATTCATCACTCATACACCTGCATGGTACATTCATCACTCATACACCTGCACGGTACATTCATCACTCATACATCTGCATGGTACATTCATCACTCATACACCTGCGTCATATCACTCATACACCTGCATGGTCATTCATCACTCATACTCCCATGGTCATTCATCAATCATACACTGCATGGTACATTCATCCCATCACCTCGGCATTCATCACCATACCTGCAGTACATTATCATCATACACCATGGACATTCATCAATCATACACCTGATGGACATTCATCACTCATACACCTGCATGGTACATTATCATCATACCCTGCATGTACATTCATCACTCATACACTGCTGGCATTCATCACTCATACACCTGCAGACATTATCAATCATACACCTGCAGGTACATTATCACTCATACCTCATGGTACATTCATCATCATACACCTCAGGTACATTATCACTCATACACCTGCATGGTACATTCATCACTCATACCCTCATGGTACATTCATCACTCATACACCTGCATGGTACATTCATACCATACACCTGCATGGTACATTCATCACTCATACTCCTGCATGGTACATTATCATCATACCCTCATGGTACATTCATCAATACCCTCATGGTACATTCATCACTCATACACCTGCATGGTACATTATCACTCATACCCTGCATGGTACATTCATCATCATACCTGCATGGTACATTCATCAATCATACCCTCATGGTACATTCATCAATCATACACCTGCAGGTACATTATCACTCATACACCTGCAGGTACATTATCACTCATACCCTGCATGGTACATTCATCATCATACACTGCAGGTACATTTATCACTCATACACCTGCATGGTACATTCATCACTCATACCCTCAGGTACATTTATCACTCATACACCTGCACGGACATTTATCACTCATACACCTGCATGGTACATTCATCACTCATACACCTGCACGGTACATTTATCACTCATACACCTGCATGGTACATTCATCACTCATTCTCAGGTACATTCATCACTCATACACCTGCATGGTACATTCATCACTCATACACCTGCATGGTCATTCATCACTCATACCCTGCATGGTACATTCTATCACTCATACATCCTGCATGGTACATTCATCACTCATACCCTACGGTACATTCATCACTCATACACTGCATGGTACATTCATCACTCATACACCTGCATGGTACATTCATCACTCATACCCTGCATGGTACATTCATCATCATACTCTGCATGGTACATTCATCATCATACACTGCATGGTACATTCATCACTCATCACCTCACGGTACATTCATCACTCATACACCTGCAGTACATTCATCACTCATACACCTGCATGACATTCATACTCATACACTGCATTATTCATCACTATACACCTGCATGGTACATTCATCACTCATACATCTGCATGGTACATTCATCACTCATACACCTGCATGGTACATTCATCACTCATACACCTGCTGTACATTCATCACTCATACACCTGCAGACATTCACATCATACACCTGCATGGTACATTCATCACTCATACACCTGCATGGTACATTCACATCATCCCTCATGGTACTTATCATCATACCTGCATGGTACATTCATCACTCATACACCTGCATGGTACATTCATCACTCATACCCTGCAGGTACATTTATCACTCATACACCTGCAGGTACATTTATCACTCATACACCTGCATTGTACATTCATCACTCATACACCTGCACGGTACATTTATCACTCATACACCTGCATGGTACATTCATCACTCATACTCCTAAAAAAAAAAAAAAAAAAAAAAAAAAAAAAAAAAAAAAAAAAAAAAAAAAAAAAAAAAAAAAAAAAAAAAAAAAAAAAAAAAAAAAAAAAAAAAAAAAAAAAAAAAAAAAAAAAAAAAAAAAAAAAAAAAAAAAAAAAAAAAAAAAAAAAAAAAAAAAAAAAAAAAAAAAAAAAAAAAAAAAAAAATGGTACATTCACTCATACACCTGCACGGTACATTTATCACTCACACCGCAGGCATATCCATCCCTAGGATTATCTTACTGCAGGTACATATCCATACCCTCATGGTACATTCATCTCACCTCATGGTACATTCATCATCATCCCTCATACATATCATCATACCCGTGCATTCATCACCATCCCATTATTATCATCATCCCTCATGGTCATTCATCAATCATCTGCATGGTATTCACTCATACCCTGCATATTATCATCATACACTGCGTCATTACATCATACACCGCAGGTACATTTCTCAACACCTGATGGTACATTCATCATCTACCCTGCACGGTACATTTATCATCATAACCTGCATGGTACATTCATCACTCATACCCTCATGGTACATTCATCACTCATACACCTGCATGGTACATTATCACTCATACCCTGCAGGTACATTACATATACACCTGCAGGTACATTATCACTCATACACCTGCATGGATTCATCACTCATACCCTCAGGTACATTTATCACTCATACACCTGCATGGTACATTATCACTCATACACCTGCATGGTCATTCATCACCATACCCTGCATGGTACATTCATCAACAGCATTCATGTCTTTCACTCAACTCATGGTACATTTCATCCATACACCTGCATCATTCATCACTCATACACCTGGGTACATTCATCACTCATACACTGCAGGTACATTTCACCATACACCTGCATGGTACATTATCCTCATACCCTGCATGGTACTTCATCACTCATACTCCTGCATGGTACATTCATCATCATACACCTGCATGGTTTCATCATCACCTGCTGGTACATTCATCACCATACTGCATGGTACTTCATCACTATACCCTGAGTCATCAACTCTCACATGCATGGTACATTCATCACCTCACTGCATGGTCATTCATCACTCATACCCTGCTGGTACATTCTACTCCCTCATGGTACATTCATCATACACCCATGGTACTTCATCATCACCACAGCCTGCATTACTCATACCTGCATGGTACATTCACATCATACACCTGACTGGTACATTATCACTCATCACCATGGTACATTCATCATCATACCCACATGGTACATTCATCACTCATACACCTGCATGGTACATTCCACTCATACACCTGCACGGTACATTTATCACTCATACACCTGCATGGTACATTCATCACTCATACTCCTACATGGTACATTCATCACTCATACACCTGCATGGTACATTCATCACTCATACACCTGCATGGTACATTCATCACTCATACTCCTGCATGGTACATTCATCAATCATGCATCTGCATGGTACATTCATCACTCATACACCTGCATGGTACATTCATCACTCATACACCTGCACGGTACATTCATCACTCATACATCTGCATGGTACATTCATCACTCATACACCTGCATGGTACATTCATCACTCATACACCTGCATGGTACATTCATCACTCATACTCCTGCATGGTACATTCATCAATCATACATCTGCATGGTACATTCATCACTCATACACCTGCATGGTACATTCATCACTCATACACCTGCATGGTACATTCATCACTCATACATCTGCACGGTACATTCATCACTCATACACCTGCATGATAAACTCATCAGCAATAATATATAAATGGTTTATAGAAGCAGCAAATATGTGGGTGAGAGACGTGGTGAACACCTGCGCATCTTCACTGTGTCTTACAAGTGTTTCGTTCATCTTAAAGTCATGTTGAGTAAAGTGTCAGGAAGTCCCTGGTAGCAGCAATCAGAAGGACTGGCGGAGATAGACTACATCCTCTCAGGTGTCTGGCAGCACCAGCTGTCATGCGTCTTGTGGGTAGACCAGTGTGCATGATCCAGGCTACACAAGTAATGAAGAATTAGACACAAGTGCAGCAACTGGGTATCTTTATTATGTTGACGTTTCGCCCATCAGTGGCTTTGTCAGTATAAAACAGGGACAACAACAGAAGAGTGAAGAGGTTTGAGATGAGGTAATCAGTTCCTCAGCAGGTGTTGATCAGCCTGGCAGCAGGTGTTGATCAGCCTGGCAGCAGGTGTTGATCAGCCTGGCAGCAGGTGTTGATCAGCCTGGCAGCAGGTGTTGATCAGCCTGGCAGCAGGTGTTGATCAGCCTGGCAGCAGGTGTTGATCAGCCTGGCAGCAGGTGTTGATCAGCCTGGCAGCAGGTGTTGATCAGCCTGGCAGCAGGTGTTGATCAGCCTGGCAGCAGGTGTTGATCAGCCTGGCAGCAGGTGTTGATCAGCCTGGCAGCTGGTGTTGATCAGCCTGGCAGCAGGTGTTGATCTGCCTGGCAGCTGGTGTTGATCAGCCTGGCAGCAGGTGTTGATCAGCCTGGCAGCAGGTGTTGATCAGCCTGGCAGCAGGTGTTGATCAGCCTGGCAGCAGGTGTTGATCAGCCTGGCAGCAGGTGTTGATCAGCCTGGCAGCAGGTGTTGATCTGCCTGGCAGCTGGTGTTGATCAGCCTGGCAGCAGGTGTTGATCTGCCTGGCAGCTGGTGTTGATCAGCCTGGCAGCAGGTGTTGGTCAGCCTGGCAGCAGGTGTTGATCAGCCTGGCAGCAGGTGTTGATCAGCCTGGCAGCAGGTGTTGATCAGCCTGACAGCAGGTGCTGACTACCGTAGTCTTGATGAATCTGAAGCACAGGAGGAAGTAAACTTGTACACTGGTGTCAGATGAGTTGCTGCAGATGAAGACCTCTTCTCTGGTAGGAGGATTTCCCAGTGGAAGTACCAGGTCATGTTCTAGTAGTTGTACCAGTGGTAGTACCAGGTCATGTCCGAGTAGTTGGACCAGTGGTAGTACCAGGTCATGTTCTAGTAGTTGTACCAGTGGTAGTACCAGGTCATGTCCGAGTAGTTGGACCAGTGGTAGTACCAGGTCATGTTCTAGTAGTTGTACCAGTGGTAGTACCAGGTCATGTCCGAGTAGTTGGACCAGTGGTAGTACCAGGTCATGTTCTAGTAGTTGTACCAGTTGTAGTACCAGGTCATGTTCTAGTAGTTGTACCAGTGGTAGTACCAGGTCATGTTCTAGTAGTTGTACCAGTGGTAGTACCAGGTCATGTTTTAGTAGTTGTACCAGTGGTAGTACCAGGTCATGTTCTAGTAGTTGTACCAGTGGTAGTACCAGGTCATGTTCTAGTAGTTGTACCAGTGGTAGTACCAGGTCATGTTCTAGTAGTTGTACCAGTGGTAGTACCAGGTCATGTTCTAGTAGCTGTACCAGTGGTAGTACCAGGTCATGTTTTAGTAGTTGTACCAGTGGTAGCACCAGGTCATGTTCTAGTAGTTGTACCAGTGGTAGTACAAGGTCATGTTCTAGTAGTTGTACCAGTGGTAGTACCAGGTCATGTTCTAGTAGTTGTACCAGTGGTAGTACCAGGTCATGTTTTAGTAGTTGTACCAGTGGTAGTACCAGGTCATGTTTTAGTAGTTGTACCAGTGGTAGTAAGTAGTTGTGATGTCCTCTGTATCAAGAGTCCATATTATTGTTGTGTCAGGTAAGTACCACAACATGGAAGGTAATACCGACGTTTCGCCAGCGCACTGAACACCTGCTGCCAGACGAAGGGCGAGACACTTGTACAACATTTGGGTATCTTTACCGAGGAAACGTTTTCCAATTGATGTGTTCAGTCCATCAATCATCAATGTTGAACAAAAAGTACAGTACAATCTTGAAAAAATACAGCATATGCTGTACTTTTTTCAAGATTGATTCATTAGTGGACTGAACACATAGATTCCAGGATGAGGGTCTGATTACCTTATCTTCTAACTCTCCAGTGTTCCGTTTTTTCCTCCCTGTATTGTCTGTGGAGGGCGAAACGTCAACATAAGAAAGATACCCAGATGTTGCCTTTTGTCTAATACTTCACCTTCTCGGTATTATAAAGGACTTATGTTATGATTCGTAACTTAGGTTTGACCTTTAACGAAGTGTGGTACTGTGTTGCTACGACCACTGATAACACCCAGGCGGCCACGTGTTTACAACCAGAGTCAACTGGTTGTAAAGTTGGTGAGTGGTGACCCTCTCGTCTGCCACTCGTGTGTTACTTACACTCGTGTGTTACTTACACTCTTGTGTTACTTACACACTTGTGTTACTTACACTCGTGTGTTACTTACACTCGTGTGTTACACTCGTGTGTTACTTACACTCGTGTGTTACTTACACTCGTGTGTTACTTACACTCTTGTGTTACTTACACACTTGTGTTACTTACACTCGTGTGTTACTTACACTCGTGTGTTACTTACACACTTGTGTTACTTATACACTTGTGTTACTTACACTCTTGTGTTACTTACACACTTGTGTTACTTACACTCTTGTGTTACTTACACTCTTGTGTTACTTACACTCTTGTGTTACTTACACTCGTGTGTTACTTACACTCGTGTGTTACTTACACTCGTGTGTTACTTACACTCTTGTGTTACTTACACACTTGTGTTACTTACACTCGTGTGTTACTTACACTCGTGTGTTACTTACACACTTGTGTTACTTATA
Source organism: Cherax destructor (assembly GCA_009830355.1). NCBI lineage: Eukaryota > Metazoa > Arthropoda > Malacostraca > Decapoda > Parastacidae > Cherax > Cherax destructor. The sequence goes on along the minus strand of WNWK01003364.1, from coordinate 93,519 downwards.
CACTTGTGTTACTTACACTCTTGTGTTACTTACACACTTGTGTTACTTACACTCTTGTGTTACTTACACTCTTGTGTTACTTACACTCTTGTGTTACTTACACTCGTGTGTTACTTACACTCGTGTGTTACTTACACTCGTGTGTTACTTACACTCTTGTGTTACTTACACTCTTGTGTTACTTACATTCTTGTGTTACTTACACTCTTGTGTTACTTACACTCTTGTGTTACTTACACTCTTGTGTTACTTACACACTTGTGTTACTTACACTCTTGTGTTACTTACACTCGTGTGTTACTTACACTCTTGTGTTACTTACACTCGTGTGTTACTTACACTCTTGTTACTTACACACTTGTGTTACTTACACTCGTGTGTTACTTACACTCGTGTGTTACTTACACTCGTGTGTTACTTACACTCTTGTGTTACTTACACTCTTGTGTTACTTACACACTTGTGTTACTTACACTCTTGTGTTACTTACACTCGTGTGTTACTTACACTCTTGTGTTACTTACACTCGTGTGTTACTTACACTCTTGTGTTACTTACACACTTGTGTTACTTACACTCTTGTGTTACTTACACTCTTGTGTTACTTACACTCTTGTGTTACACTCTTGTGTTACTTACACTCTTGTGTTACTTACACTCGTGTGTTACACTCGTGTGTTACTTACACTCGTGTGTTACTTACACTCTTGTGTTACTTACACTCTTGTGTTACTTACACTCTTGTGTTACTTACACTCGTGTGTTACTTACACTCGTGTGTTACACTCGTGTGTTACTTACACTCGTGTGTTACTTACACTCGTGTGTTACTTACACTCGTGTGTTACTTACACTCTTGTGTTACTTACACTCTTGTGTTACTTACACTCGTGTGTTACTCACACTCGTGTGTTACTTACACTCGTGTGTTACTTACACTCGTGTGTTACTTACACTCGTGTGTTACTCACACTCTTGTGTTACTTACACTCTTGTGTTACTCACACGGGAAACAGGAAAGAGAACCTTGCTGAAGAAATGACAGAATCAAAATGACTTCAAAATCTACATTTTTACTTTCAAACCGTGTAATAAGGATCAGAGGCAGAGAAAGCTTATTCTCAAGCGTTAAGCTTAATAATGATGTACAATGAGGGAAATGTGTGAAAGCTTGCTGTTGCTCTTGTGTGCTTCCTCATTACTGCAAGCAGCTAAGAGGGGCTGACCATAACGCAACGAAGAAGAGGTCGGGAGCATTGCGTAACGGCCCCGATAGGAGGCACCGGAAGGGTTCTCTTGGCGGTAACGGCGATGCAACGGTCCTGAGGACGGATGCGCGTGTGAGAGGAAGGCTGAGGCAGGAAGGCTGAGAGGCCACCAAGGTCTACGGTGAAGGCAGCAGCAGCAGCGGCGGCGGCAGCAGCAGCAGCAGCAGCGGCGGCAGCAGCAGCAGCGACGTAGGCAGCAGCAGCAGCAACAACAGCAGCTGCAGCAGCAGCAGCAGGAAGTGGGATGCAGAAAGACTAATGGTTCCAAGAATGATGGCTGGGTAGTGTTTGCTCCATTGTGGTATTCCCTCTCCTTGATGAGACACTGTAGCCGTGATGAATCACTGCAGACACTGGCTCCTACATGTGTGAGTCACTGCAAGTGGCGGACTCCCTGTCTATGTCACTGTAGATGAGTCAATGTTCTTTAATGTACGAAAATTACGTATTTAGATTCAATAACTGAGAATAAAAACAGATAAAATCAACATAAAATCTGACATTTGCGAGCAGATGACAGAGTAAACAAAACAAGGTGTTGAAGATAGCAGCAGGTGTGCTTCCTAACACCTGTGGCAGCAAAACAAACAATACAGGGCTATTAGCATGACCTGGGGTAAGTCTGGTGTGGTCACGTCTACAAATTTACAACGAAGAAGTGAAGCCGACCAAAAGGCCATGCGTAGTTTCAATAAACAAAAAATACTAGCAGATCAGAGACGTTGCTCTCCCAAGTGACGACTTACAACTGATAGATAGTCGGGAAAGGTTAATATCTGTGGAGGTGCAAATTTTTATATTTATTTTTCTGAATGCCGGAATGTTCCTTTGCATTTTCTGAAGATGAGGGAAAGCCAGTGCTGACTTTGAAAGACAATAGGACAAAAAAAAAAGTTGTGGATCACTTGCCGTGCACTTTGAGAGTCTGAGACAACAAACGATGAGTGGCATGTGCCAGTAATATATCTGGCGGCATCGAGAAGTACGTATAACTCTAAATTCACTTGAGAAGTGAACCCCAGGCCACTCTGACTAGAGATGCTAGTATAACCATGCAACTACAATGAGCGATACAAACTGTCATAAACTAGTGGTTAGAGTCGCGTCTCTCATCAGCAAGATCCGGGGATCAAATCCCGGGCGCAATGAAACACAAAACGTGAAAAGATTAACCAATTACAGCAGTCGTCCTGTACAAGTACGATTAGGAAACAAAACTGTCTATCTAACACCAGAACAGAATTTAGAACAATTACACAGTAAAGTAGTATGTGTGTTATGGAGTGAGTGGGAGTGTAAAGCAGATAAGAGAAGAGAGTCTTCAAAGAAAGCCGGATAGAAAAGTTCGCCTGGTCCACAGACATCCAGCTGTGAATATGGAAAATAACAGTTAGGAAAACCGTCGACTGCAGAGCTACACCACAGACACAGAGGTGTGATACACCACAGACACAGAGGTGTGTTACACCACAGACACAGAGGTGTGTTACACCACAGACACAGAGGTGTGTTACACCACAGACACAGAGGTGTGTTACACCACAGACACAGAGGTGTGTTACACCACAGACACAGAGGTGTGCTACACCACAGACACAGAGGTGTGTTACACCACAGACACAGAGGGGTGCTACACCACAGAAACAGAGGTGTGTTACACCACAAACACAGACGGGTGTTACACCACAGACACAGAGGAGTGTTACATCACAGACACAGATTTGTGTTACACCACAGACAAAGAGGTGTGTTACACCACAGACACAAAGGTGTGTTACACCACAGACACAGAGAGGTGTTACACCACAGACACAGAAGGGTGTTACACCACACACACAGAGGGGTGTTACACAACAGACACAGAGGGGTGTTACACCACAGACACAGAGGGGTGTTACACCACAGACACAGAGGGGTGTTACACCACAGACACAGAGGGGTGTTACACCACAGACACAGAGGTGTGCTACACCACAGACACAGAGGTGTGTTACACCACAGACACAGAGGTGTGTTACACCACAGACACAGAGGTGTGTTACACCACAGACACAGAGGTGTGTTACACCACAAACACAGAGGGGTGTTACACCACAGACACAGAGGTGTGTTACACCACAGACACAGAGGTGTGTTACAGCACAGACACAGAGGTGTGTTACACCACAGACACAGAGGGGTGTTACACCACAGACACAGAGGGGTGTTACACCACAGACACAGAGGTGTGATACACCACAGACACAGATGTGTGTTACACCACAGACACAGAGGTGTGTTACACCACAGACACAGAGGTGTGTTACACCACAGACACATAGGTGTGATACACCACAGACACAGATGTGTGTTACACCACAGACACAGAGGTGTGTTACACCAAAGACACAGAGGTGTGTTACACCACAGACACAGAGGTGTGCTACACCACAGACACAGAGGTGTGTTACACCACAGACACAGAGGTGTATTACACCACAGACACAGAGGTGTGCTACACCACAGACACAGAGGTGTGCTACACCACAGACACAGAGGTGTGCTACACCACAGACACAGAGTTGTGTTACACCACAGACATGTGTGTTACACCACAGACACAGAGGTGTGTTACACCACAGACACAGAGGTGTGTTACACCACAGACACAGAGGTGTGTTACACCACAGACACAGAGGTGTGTTACACCACAGACACAGAGGGTGTTACACAACAGACACAGAGGGATGTTACACCACAGACACAGAGGTGTGTTACACCACAGACACTGAGGTGTGTTACACCACAGACACAGAGGTGTGTTACACTACAGACACAGAGGTGTGTTACACCACAGACACAGAGGTGTGTTACACCACAGACACAGAGGTGTGTTACACCACAGACACAGAGGTGTGTTACACGACAGACACAGGGGTGTGTTACACCACAGACACAGAGGTGTGCTACACCACAGACACAGAGGTGTGCTACACCACAGACACAGGTGTGCTACACCAAAGACACAGAGGTGTGTTACACCACAGACACAGAGGTGTGCTACACCACAGACACAGAGGTGTGTTACACCACAGACACAGAGGTGTGTTACACCACAGACACAGAGGTGTGTTACACCACAGACACAGAGGTGTGTTACACCACAGACACAGAGGTGTGTTACATCACAGACACAGAGGTTTGTTACACCACAGACACAGAGGTGTGTTACACCACAGACACAGAGGTGTGTTACACCACAGACACAGAGGTGTGTTACACCACAGACACAGAGGTGTGTTACACCACAGACACAGAGGTGTGTTACACCACAGACACAGAGGTGTGCTACACCACAGACACAGAGGTGTGTTACAGCACAGACACAGAGGGGTGCTACACCACAGACACAGAGGTGTGCTACACCACAGACACAGAGGTGTGTTACACCACAGACACAGAGGTGTGTTACACCACAGACACAGAGGTGTGTTACACCACAGACACAGAGGTGTGTTACACCACAGACACAGAGGTGTGTTACACCACAGACACAGAGGGGTGTTACACCACAGACACAGAGGGGTGTTACACCACAGACACAGAGGTGTGTTACACCACAGACACAGGAGTGTGTTACACCACAGACACAGAGGTTTGTTACACCACAGACAAAGAGGTGTGTTACACCACAGACACAGAGGTGTGTTACACCACAGACACAGAGGTGTGTTACACCACAGACACAGAGGTGTGTTGCACTACAGACACAGAGGTGTGTTACACCACAGACACAAAGGTGTGTTACACCACAGACACAGGGGTGTGTTACAGCACAGACACAGGGGTGTGTTACAGCACAGACACAGGGGTGTGTTACACCACAGACACAGAGGTGTGTTACACCTCAGACACAGAGGTGTCGACGGAAACTATTGCAGTGGTAAATATCTATGAGAATCTTGTTAGTCATAAAATCATGAAGGTCATAAGAATAAATGAAATAAGGAAGATAATGGCATCAAGTCGATCCCATAAGGAAGGGACATAAGGAAGGGACATAAGGAAGGGACATAAGGAAGAGACATAAGGCTTCGCATACAGACACTACACATAAACGTAAGTCTACGTGATGAACGACTTCTAACTCAGAGAGAGAAGCAATGGAGTCTGAGAAATACACTAATTTGTGAAGTCTAGTTAAGAAAAGACTAAAGGTGAACGCAGACGAAGAACAATGTGTCTACCAACGTCCCAGAAAGAAACAAATGTTTGAAGAAACTCAAGCTAATAAGACATTCAGTGTTGATGATGATGGTCGGCGACCCAGGAGAAACTCAATCAATTTTACGGTTTCGTAAAGTGACACGGGAGAACCATATATGGATAATGGGGAAGATGGAGTGATAGGTATGCAGGTGTATGTTACACAGTATGTTTTGTATATAGAGAACTTGAAGCCAAGTGACGTGGCCCAACTGAAAGTACTGCAAAACAGTTTTGTAACAAAGTAGCCACTAGTTAACTGAGCTAGAATAAAGCAATGACTAAATCATCTGGAAACTGGGAAACCAAATCTTACCATGAACTACTGAGGAGGTAAAATAATTCATGGTGCCTGGGAGCAAGATTGTGCAGAGGACACATACCTATGGAACTCTTTCGTCTTGGTTGAAGTGTCAAAAATTTTGTCCTCATGTCAGGAAGACTCCAATGGTAGCTGACGGGAAAAAACGAAAGATCCTCTTATTAGTCTGAAGGATTGTGACAATATTTAAAAAAATAAACATTATTAGTCATGGAAACATCGTTTTAGTTTCCACATAAACAGTCAAGACAGCACCGTTATGTTGTGGAGATGTCAAGGTCATTATACAATGACGAGGTCATTGACAATCACGAGGTCATTGTCAATCACGAGGAGTTCGAGTCTAGTGATGAATAAGTCGCATAATAACACCGGAGTCAGCCCAGAGACGACGATAAACCTGCCATTACAGGAGCTTCGTTTAGCCTTCTAGTTGCTATCTAAAGTTAGCATCACATGACACTAGAAGGGAAACTGAAGAAGAAAATAAAAATGCATCTATACATATATTAAACTTCATTTCTTCGCGTCTACACTCGCCCACCTACCGTTAATGTAGAAATGGGTGAGAGAAGGACGTGTCTGGTATGGCCCAGCAGTACACCTGTACTGGTCTTTTCTCATGTTTCCTGTGTGCTGTATATGCAAATAACTGGTAATTATAATAATAATAATTATTATTATTATTAGTTGTTGTATTAGTAGTAGTAGTATAGCTAGTTTTGAAATTAATATCTAAATCCTCGTCTGCTTTATGCGACTTTCTTGTAATTGGAGGAATCTCAACGATCATCGAATTTTTGCTGGTCTTTAAGTAATTGTAATTTAAGGACTCGTTGCGGCAGTTCAAGTCCATTGACCACTATAGTTACGTTGATGCCGTGTCCATGTAATGGACAAAATGCCAAGACCGTTGAGCGAGGTGTCTATAGTGGCTGCCTGAGCTTCCGGAAACCTCCACGCTTCGTTACGTGTTATAGAATTTCTCCCGTTGCTGAAGGTCTTCGAAATACTGCGACCTCCTGGACAGAATAAGTCGCCCTTGGTTTAACAGCGACTGATTGTCATGTGTGACACAAGATAATGGGGACTAGGTTGCGCATGGCGAAGAACACAAGCAAATGTGAAAGACAAATGCGGTTTAAGTACATTACTTTGTTTAAGTACATTTATTATGGGGACCTATTACCCGCTAGTTAATTGATACAACACCCTCCCCCATCCTCCAGCCTCCCTGGCAGCCGAAATATCTCCTTATTAATTAAACGTTCTAATAAGCATCCATCGCACTAAAAAGCTACGCAGATGATTTCAAATCTGGGAAATCGTCAAGTGTTGGAAATAATCGAGTCTAAGATATGACAAAAACACTTCGTTATCAGTAGTATTATATTCTTGAAAAACGTTAAGACAGCGTGCATTATTATTATTATTATTATTATTATAATTATTATTATTATTATTATTATTGTAATCATATTGACAGTAAGAGGTCAAACGACGTTAATTTTATCATTTATGCATTACAACGTAATGATGCCACTTGTTACTCCCCATGTTATCCACTTGTGAAAGTTACAGTTAAACAAGAATGTATTGTAAGAGGAAGGTTTTACCCGCGCGCGAGAGAGAGGACTTGTGAGGGTGGAGGCGCGTCTCACGGACCATGCGTGTGCTTCACAGGACTTGTGAGGGTGGAGGCGCGTCTCACGGACCATGCGTGTGCTTCACAGGACTTGTGAGGGTGGAGGCGCGTCTCACGGACCATGCGTGTGCTTCACAGGACTTGTGAGGGTGGAGGCGCGTCTCACGGACCATGCGTGTGCTTCACAGGACTTGTGAGGGTGGAGGCGCATCTCACGGACCATGCGTGTGCTTCACAGGAAGACAAATTATTTTGGGAAGTTTTCGTGTTCACACGGACGCGATGGAATGTCTAATCTAATGTCAAAGTCGTGAGATGAGACTTTGTGTGAGGCGTCACCGCTAAAACTACACCATTACTTCACTTGGTCTCCTCCGGGCTCAGGAGGTCATCATCTACACTTGACTCCTCAGCCTCGCTTAATTCTCTACCATTTTCGAAAGACTTCTTCGAAAAGGATAAATATACATAGAACACATTTGCAGTATAAAAAAGTTAAATAAACGAAGAAACATAAAAAAAATTACGTAGTTAAAGAAACCAATTGTTACAAAATGCGATATCAATAAAGTACAGACATCTCCAGAGAATACAAGAAGGTCTACTTATTGATCCCCCTCTAGCATCTAACCTGTTTCTGGTTTTGCAAATTAGAAAGTATTCTGGTCCAGTTATCCTTCAAAATTATGATAAATTTTAATAGTGTTTTAGGATTGCAACTGATGGGATACTAACGAAATAAAAATTGATATGTTGATTAACAAAGTTGTCTAGGTGGAAAAAATTTGATATAATTCGGGATATAAGCTCCTACACTACTATATACTACTATATGTACTACTATATGTACATATAGTAGTACTATATGTACATACACTATACTACTATATGTACATACACTATACTACTATATGTACATATAGTAGTATAGTGCTGAAGGTACATTTGATACCAGTATGACTAAAGTGCCGTTTGGTACGTTGCAATCAAATATAAAAATAATACTAGGATATACAAGCGCGTGTGTGAGAATGTGTGTATGTGATCAAAATTGTTCGTTTTGTCTCAATAAGATTAGAATCGACTTACACTTAAACAGTGACTGACTAAACGTCCTCAAATAATCTATCATCTTGACCAACAAGACAATCAAAACAGCTTGCTTGAACAATATGACGAATCATTCGCCAAACAACAATAATATAACAAGCAGCAGCACAGCGTCAGGAACAGGAGACAATAACGACCCTAACTGGGGACCATCAGCAGATCCTCCATGAAAGTCATAAAACTCCCTTAATACTGAATCTAAGTTCAGCTTAACAAAATCTCTGACTACCACGGTGCACAGATGCCACACAAAATAGCTTGGAAGTTTTAGCTTGGGTCCTGGGTTGACTCAGAGTGCCCGTACGACACATCCTCAGCAAAACGTCAAAAATCACTAAGTCTGAACAATACTCTGTGAACAGAGTTACAAGATGTATGTTCAACTCACCAACGAAATCATACTCTACCAAAAACAGTCTAAATAACGGCCAAACAGACAGAGACGAGAGGGATGCTTCCAGGACCACGAGCAGAGGGAGAGCAGTGCTTGTCCAGCGATGACCAGCTATGGACACCGATTTCTCGACTCCAGGCCTCACATCACGTGACTCTCCCCTGGTACGACCAAGACGCCGCCAGGTAAACAAGCGAGCTGATAGCTAGCTAAGCAGTTTACCAATGCTGACAGCCAACCACAACTCTGGAACAGTGAAGTGTAAATGTCACATCCTGCATCATGACACAGCTAAGCCAAAGAATAGTATAAAGAAAGATATTTTCATTGTACCTATTAAAGAAAATATTAGCAATATAAAATTATATGGAACATAATATACATAAAATATTCATTATATATATTGTGTCCCTTTCAAGGGGCGCAACACCAGTAATGAGGCGAATAAACAGAATTATAAGAACTTCTGAAGAAACACAAGAGAGGAGAATCCATGAAAAAAAAAAAGTCAAAATATATTTCCTGACCAACGAATTAGTGTGTTAGTTAAGTGTTGAGTACGAAGAGTGAACCGTGACAACAATGGTGGTTCATGAACCGTGACGACACTGGTGGTTCATGACACTTGTGTTGAGTACGAAGAGTGAACCGTGACGACACTGGTGGTTCATGACACTTGTGTTGAGTACGAAGAGTGAACCGTGACGACACTGGTGGTTCATGACACTTGTGTTGAGTACGAAGAGTGAACCGTGACGACACTGGTGGTTCATGACACTTGTGTTGAGTACGAAGAGTGAACCGTGACGACAATGGTGGTTCATGACACTTGTGTGAAGGAAGGACCGGTTCACCCTTCAACAACCTCAGCTGGTCCAGTATCAAGGAAGGACCGGTTCACCGCCTCTCTCCCTTCAACAACCTCAGCTGGTCCAGTCTCAAGAATTTATGCATTTAACTGTAACACGCACACACACACACACACACACACACACACACACACACACACACACACACACACACACATACACACACACACACACACACACACACACAACACACACACACACACACACACACACACACACACACACACACACACACATACACACACACACACACACACACACACATACACACACACACACACACACACACACATACACACACACACACACACACACAGTGTCGCTGGAGCTGGACAAACAGCAAGTTTAGTCAGATAATTGTTACTTAAGTTCAACTCTAGCAAATGTAACCTAATAAAGATTGAGGAAGGGTCAAGAAGACCGGACAGTGAGTTTAAGTCTGCTAGGTGTACAGAGGCTACAAGTCCTCACTCAGAGAGAAACACCTACAGGTATACACACTCTCGACAACACCAGATAAATCTCTCACTGTTACAAACTCTTCACCTCCCTGCTTGTTGTAGTTGGTGATTTAGATAAAACAACTGGCCGGTTGTGTCAGAATGACCCTGATAACACTGGTCAACAATTTTTGAAAAGTTGTATGCTTCTTAAATGAGATTAGTTAATTATTATGTATTTTCATGTGCTGAATCCAAATATCACCTTGAAAAATGCTTATTGGTTATAGGTTTAAAGATACGAGACATGTAATATTTGATTATTTTATTATAACGTACAATATGTGTCAGTTTGTTTAAAACTCTAATCCGTACCTACTCTCTGCCTTTTTGCTTGACACTTATAGTGGGCTGAAGAATCATCAATAGTCTGCCCCATTTACCCTGGTACCATTTTTCCATGGTTGAAATATCTTGGTGAAACCTTTCACCATGTTCGTCACTAACTGACCCACAGTTCACTGGAAAAAAAAAACCAGTCTAAATGTGAGTCCAAAAAGTGGATTTTAAGTGACATGTTACATCCCATGTTCTTGTAAGCCTTGATGAGGTTTTCCACCAATTCTTCATAGTTGCCTTCCCTTCTGTTTCCCAGAAATTCCTTCGCCACTAACTTGAAGGCCGCAGTTTTATGTGTAGTGGTGGTCAGTCTCTCCTGATGTAGTGGTGGCCAGTCTCTCCTGATGTAGTGGTGGCCAGTCTCTCCTGATGTAGTGGTGGCCAGTCTCTCCTGATGTAGTGGTGGCCAGTCTCTCCTGATGTAGTGGTGGCCAGTCTCTCCTGATGTAGTGGTGGCCAGTCTCTCCTGATGTAGTGGTGGCCAGTCTCTCCTGATGTAGTGGTGGCCAGTCTCTCCTGATGTAGTGGTGGCCAGTCTCTCCTGATGTAGTGGTGGCCAGTCTCTCCTGATGTAGTGGTGGCCAGTCTCTCCTGATGTAGTGGTGGCCAGTCTCTCCTGATGTAGTGGTGGCCAGTCTCTCCTGATGTAGTGGTGGCCAGTCTCTCCTGATGTAGTGGTGGCCAGTCTCTCCTGATGTAGTGGTGGCCAGTCTCTCCTGATGTAGTGGTGGCCAGTCTCTCCTGATGTAGTGGTGGCCAGCTCTCCTGATGTAGTGGTGGCCAGTCTCTCCTGATGTAGTGGTGGCCAGTCTCTCCTGATGTAGTGGTGGCCAGTCACTCCTGATGTAGTGGTGGCCAGTCACTCCTGATGTAGTGGTGGCCAGTCACTCCTGATGTAGTGGTGGCCAGTCACTCCTGATGTAGTGGTGGCCAGTCACTCCTGATGTAGTGGTGGCCAGTCACTCCTGATGTAGTGGTGGCCAGTCACTCCTGATGTAGTGGTGGCCAGTCACTCCTGATGTAGTGGTGGCCAGTCACTCCTGATGTAGTGGTGGCCAGTCTCTCCTGATGTAGTGGTGGCCAGTCTCTCCTGATGTAGTGGTGGCCAGTCTCTCCTGATGTAGTGGTGGCCAGTCTCTCCTGATGTAGTGGTGGCCAGTCTCTCCTGATGTAGTGGTGGCCAGTCTCTCCTGATGTAGTGGTGGCCAGTCTCTCCTGATGTAGTGGTGGCCAGTCTCTCCTGATGTAGTGGTGGCCAGTCTCTCCTGATGTAGTGGCAACCTCTTGCCACTACATAGACAGCAGCAGTACATGGTGTATCCGCCCTGCAAGACCATCACAAGAACAACAACCTCAAAATATAAACTTGGAGAGCACAACCCCCTTGTATGACTGCTGGAACAACCACCTTGTATGACTGCTGGAACAACCACCTTGTATGACTGCTGGAACAACCCCCTTGTATGACTGCTGGAACAACCCCCTTGTATGACTGCTGGAACAACCACCTTGTAGGACTGCTGGAACAACCACCTTGTATGACTGCTGGAACAACCACCTTGTAGGACTGCTGGAACAACCACCTTGTATGACTGCTGGAACAACCACCTTGTATGACTGCTGGAACAACCACCTTGTATGACTGCTGGAACAACCACCTTGTATGACTGCTGGAACAACCACCTTGTATGACTGCTGGAACAACCACCTTGTATGACTGCTGGAACAACCACCTTGTATGACTGCTGGAACAACCACCTTGTATGACTGCTGGAACAACCACCTTGTATGACTGCTGGAACAACCACCTTGTATGACTGCTGGAACAATAATGAAGGTCAGTGAGACTGTGAGTGTTGGTAAGAAACACACTGCCACAAGCCTGTTACAACCTGTTGTGACACGTAGCTCTATATTGAAAAGTAGAACTAACAAACAATTTTAACCATGATATTCATTATCAGTGACCTAAAATTAGTTGGAAATTGATACTCTGGTCTCGGAAGCAATTTGGTTGTTGACCAGTGGCTATACTATGCAATCATCGTCTGAGTTATATAAGATGCGTTCTAGTAGCGATATTTTAATATATTAGGTAAAAGGACATATGTGCAACTAATGACACATTTTTATTGTGGCAACGTTTCGCTCTCTAGTAGTTTTTTCTAGCCGTTACAAACAATACAGGGACATATAGAGGTATATATAGGTACCAGAGCGAGGTACCTTGTAACTCATTTTAATACTTATATATAACCTCTGTGTCCCTGGAGAGCGAAACGTTGCCACAATAAATATGTTGCATTAGTTGCATATGTGTCCTTTTACCAAACGTACTGTCTGTAATTCTGCCAATATTATTACGATATTTTAATAATCATACTGACAGCTGCTGTACATCAAGAGGAAGACCATCGTTAAATTTAAAGAAATGTAGACTGTTTAAGGGTTTTAATACCACAGCGAACAACACCCGGAGTTATATTTGCCCATGACGTTAACCGACTCTTTTTGGGGGGCATAATACTGTTCTTAGCCGATGCTGGACCACCGAGGTGTCTGTGAGGCTTGACCATCCAGCAGGAGACACTTTCTCATTCTTCGGGAATATGAGAGAGCCAAGGTGGCTACCAAGGTGGCTACCAATGTGGCTACCAAGGTGGCTACCAATGTGGCTACTAAGGTGGCTACCAAGGTGGCTACCAAGGTGGCTACCAATGTGGCTACCAAGGTAGCTACCAAGGTGGCTACCAAGGTAGCTACCAAGGTGGCTACCAAGGTGGCTACCAAGGTAGCTACCAAGGTGGCTACCAAGGTGGCTACCAATGTGGCTACCAAGGTGGCTACCAAGGTGGCTACCAAGGTGGCTACCAATGTGGCTACCAAGGTAGCTACCAAGGTGGCTACCAAGGTAGCTACCAAGGTGGCTACCAAGGTGGCTACCAAGGTGGCTACCAATGTGGCTACCAAGGTGGCTACCAATGTGGCTACCAAGGTGGCTACCAATGTGGCTACCAATGTGGCTACCAATGTGGCTACCAAGGTGGCTACCAATGTGGCTACCAAGGTGGCTACCAATGTGGCTACCAAGGTAGCTACCAAGGTGGCTACCAAGGTGGCTACCAAGGTGGCTATCAAAGTGGCTACCAAGGTAGCTATCAAGGAGGCTACCAAGGTGGCTGTCAAGGTAGCTACCAAGGTGGCTATCAAAGTGGCTACCAAAGTGGCTATCAAGGTGGCTACCAAGGTGGCTTCCAAGGTAGCTACCAAGGTGGCTACCAAAATGGCTACCAAGGTAGCTACCAAGATGACTACCAAGGTAGCTACCAAGGTAGCTATCAAGGTGGCCGCCATTTTTATGAAGGGTGGACAAGTATTTTTTGAGTGGTTGGTCACATCTCCCGCATAATGGGGCATATACTTTTACCTATATACCTTATTTTCCGTCATATAAGGCGCACGTCAAATGTATCATAACCGTAAATCAATAATCATATTCAAGGCTTAATTACCCTCTTGCTTTACTTTAAAGCGAAACCTAAAGCCTACCCTTAACTCAGACCTTGAGCATATAAGGCGCAGGGTCATTTTACAAGACTTTTTTTTGTGGGAAATAAGGCGCCCCTATATGTCGGAAAATTCGGGTATTTTCCGGCATAAGGCGCACGATCAAAGGAGACACAGGACGATGTTTCTAAGCGGTTGAAACGTTACGTTAGTAAACAACTGCTGAAGCGTAACCCAAAGCCTACCCTTAACCCAGACCTTGAGCATATAAGGCGCAGGCTGATTTTTCCAAGACATTTTTGTGGGAAGCGAGACAAACACACGAGAGGCTACACGATGAACCTAACTAAATGCACATCGGTGAAGGCCACAAGACTAGGTGACTAGCCGTCACATGACGGCCAAAGCAAGGTGACTAGCCGTCACATGACGGCCAAAGCAACGTCTGTGCCGGTATACACATTGGCAATAAGTAGCAAGCACATATTAGGGAAGTAGCAGAAGAACCTCTCACACACGACCACACACGAGTGGTTGCTTGGTGGCAGATTCTTCTCCAGGCTACCAGGCGGAGACCACCTGAAGATACGATCGCTGGAAAAACAGGTGGTGCTGACATGCACTCACCACGGGCTCAGCGTGTCGGTTCTGAAATCGGGTTACGTTGATTGCTGCTGCTGTGAGTGCCCACCGCACTTCTCTGAGTACGACTTGATGCTGTCATAATGATTTACTTCATAAACTGGTGACACCATAAATTCTCATACAGTCGTAGACACAGTGGCGGGGCGGATAGAATTTCTTGGTGGGTCGGATAGAATTTCTTGGTGGGTCGGATAGGATTTCTTGGTGGGTCGGATAGGATTTCTTGGTGGGTCGGATAGGATTTCTTGGTGGGTCGGATAGGATTTCTTGGTGGGTCGGATAGGATTTCTTGGTGGGTCGGATAGAATTTCTTGGTGGGTCGGATAGAATTTCTTGGTGGGTCGGAAAGAATTTCTTGGTGGGTCGGATAAGATTTCTTGGTAGGTCGGATAGAATTTCTTGGTGGGCCGGATATGGCCCACTGGCTATAGTTTGATCCCTCCTGGGTTAGAGGCAGTGTGATTCACCTTCACAGCTTCCTGTGTGTTAATCAGGGGAAGGAAAATGAACTAGACAACATTTAAAGTCTCATAAATCCCACATTTATTTTGGCTGTTTCAGAGATCATAACCAAACATTTTTTACCCAGTACCTACAGCTGTCACTTACGTGGACAATGCAGTATGATCAACAATAATTACCATTCATTTGCTAAGAAGGCAATGTATGTGACACAGGCACACGGTTGGCTGTCCCCAGTGCACTATTGATCATCCTCGCCCAGTAACATCTGCCTATAACAGTACACATAATATCTGAAAGTTTTCTCATAATGCTGGAGCAGCTTCTAGATAGCAACACCAGAGTTGAACTTCAAGTTACACACTTTCTTCTGACATGACTCACGAAATCGTAATGACACGATTGCAAACAAACCAGGGAATAGGTGGGGTTAGAACCCATGGTGAGAGAGCCTGACACAACATAGCATGACACAACATAGCCTGACACAACATAGCCTGACACAACATACCCTGACACAACATAGCCTGACACACATAGCTTGACACAACATAGCCTGACACACAACATAGCCTGACACAACATAGCCTGACACAACATAGCCTGACACACAACATAGCCGGACACAACATAGCCTGACATAACATAGCCTGACACAACATAGCCTGACACACAACATAGCCTGACACAACATAGCCTGACACACAACATAGCCTGACACAACATAGCCTGACACACAACATAGCCTGACACAACATAGCCTGACACAACATAGCCTGACACAACATAGCCTGACACAACATAGCCTGACACAGCATAGCCTGACACATAGCTTGACACAACATAGCCTGACACATAACATAGCCTGACACTCAACATAGCCTGACACACATAGCTTGACACAACATAGCCTGACACACAACATAGCCTGACACACAACATAGCCTGACACAACATAGCCTGACACACATAGAATGACACAACATAGCCTGACACACAACATAGCTTGACACACAACATAGCCTGACACAACATAGCCTGACACAACATAGCCTGACACACATAGCTTGACACAACATAGCCTGACACACAACATAGCCTGACACACAACATAGCCTGACACACAACATAGCCTGACACACAACATAGCCTGACACACAACATAGCCTGACACAACATAGCCTGACACATAGCTTGACACAACATCGCCTGACACACAACATAGCCTGACACAACATAGCCTGACACACATAGAATGACACAACATAGCCTGACACACAACATAGCCTGACACACAACATAGCCTGACACAACATAGCCTGACACAACATAGCCTGACACACATAGCTTGACACAACATAGCCTGACACACAACATAGCCTGACACACAACATAGCCTGACACACAACATCGCCTGACACAACATAGCCTGACACACATAGCTTGACACAACATCGCCTGACACACAACATAGCCTGACACAACATCGCGTGATGATTATTTCTTCACAAAACGTAACGTTAAATGTTAGTCACAAATTTCCATTTTCTGAGACAAGCAAACAGTTTTGTGAATCCTTGAAGGGTTCTTGAGCAGTGGAATTTGAGCTATCCTCCTCTTCTTTGGATCAAAAATATATCCTCTCATTCTTCAGATCTAGTATGGCCCCCCTCTGAATTTAGCGCTTCCCTATGATTATTTTATACCTGGAGTATACCTGGAGAGGGTTTCGGGGGTCAACGCCCCTGCGGCTCGGTCTGAGACCAGGCCTCGTGGTGGATCATGGCCTGATCAACAAGACTGTTACTGCTGGCCGCACGCAAACTGACGTACTAACCACAGCCCGACTGGTCAGGTACTGACTTTAGGTGCCTGTCCAGTGCCTTCTTGAAGACAGCCAGGGGTCTATTGGTAATCCCCCTTATGTATGCTGGGAGGCAGTTGAACAGTCTTGGGCCCCGGACACTTATTATTAAATTGTCTCTCAGAGTACTCGTGGCGCCCCTGCTTCTCACTGGGGGAATGTTGCGCCTCCTGCCGAGTCTTTTGTTTTCGTAAGGAGTGATTTGTGATTTTCCATAAATTATGACTCACGGGGATCAATTAAATAAAAAATTATTCGAATACAAGGCTAAAAAATTCAAACTGAAGATTTTTTAAACGCTCGAAAAAAGCAGAAAGATTTTGTTTATATATAATTGTCAAATAAAAATTAATTTTTACTCGTTCTGAGGTTGACACTAATTAATGTGGCCAAGAAAGTTGTCATTAACTTTTACAAACATGTTTCTTGGTGACGCTGCCACCATGAATTCTTACCTGAAGTTACCTTTGCTTCACCACTACAGTGTCTCTGAAACAGTATTCCACGCTGAACCATTTCACCAAGACCTATATACTGTATATATAATATTAACTTTTGAAGTAGTGGACGGGTAAACTAGCGGAAGGCCTCGGTCAGATGACCAAAACCTCCAGCGGTGGGTCATCATATTGGACCCGCGTCCTTAAGCAATGTGCTGTTTCCTGACCTTATTTAACAAGACACAACCTTCATAGAGAAGAAACATCAGGCAAACTTGACGATCAGTTTTATGGAGGACATCTGCTGGACACATCTGCTGGACACAGCTGCTGGACACAGCTGCGGGACACAGCTGCTGGACACAGCTGCGGGACACAGCCGCGGGACACAGCTGCTGGACACAGCTGCGGGACACAGCTGCTGGACACAGCTGCGGGACACAGCTGCTGGACACAGCTGCGGGACACAGCTGCTGGACACAGCTGCGGGACACAGCTGCGGGACACAGCTGCTGGACACAGCTGCTGGACACAGCTGCTAGACACAGCTGCTGGACACAGCTGCTGGACACAGCTGCTGGACACAGCTGCTGGACACAGCTTCGGGACACAGCTGCGGGACACAGCTGCGGGACACAGCTGCGGGACACAGCTGCTGGACACAGCTGCGGGACACAGCTGCTAGACACAGCTGCTGGACACAGCTGCTGGACACAGCTGCGGGACACAGCTGCTGGACACAGCTGCTAGACACAGCTGCTGGACACAGCTGCGGGACACAGCTGCTAGACACAGCTGCGGGACACAGCTGCGGGACACAGCTGCGGGACACAGCTGCTGGACACAGCTGCGGGACAGCTGCTAGACACAGCTGCGGGACACAGCTGCTGGACACAGCTGCGGGACACAGCTGCTGGACACAGCTGCTAGACACAGCTGCTGGACACAGCTGCGGGACACAGCTGCGGGACACAGCTGCTAGACACAGCTGCGGGACACAGCTGCTGGACACAGCTGCGGGACACAGCTGCGGGACACAGCTGCTAGACACAGCTGCGAGACACAGCTGCTGGACACAGCTGCGGGACACAGCTGCTGGACACAGCTGCTGGACACAGCTGCTAGACACAGCTGCGGGACACAGCTGCTATACACAGCTGCTGGACACAGCTGCGGGACACGGCTGCGGGACACGGCTGCTGGACACGGCTGCTGGACACAGCTGCGGGACACGGCTGCTGGACACGGCTGCTGGACACGGCTGCGGGACACGGCTGCTGGACACGGCTGCGGGACACGGCTGCTGGACACGGCTGCGGGACACGGCTGCTTGTCACGGCTGCTGGACACGGCTGCTGGACACGGCTGCTGGACACAGTTGCTGGACACGGCTGCTGGACACGGCTGCGGGACACGGCTGCTGGACACGGCTGCTTGTCACGGCTGCTGGACACGGCTGCTGGACACGGCTGCTGGACACAGTTGCTGGACACGGTTGCGGAACACGGCTGCGGGACACGGCTGCGGGACACGGCTGCGGGACACGGCTGCTGGACACGGCTGCTGGACACGGCTGCTGGACACGGCTGCTGGACAACCTAACTCAACACAAGTGAAAAAAAAAGAAAACTGTGACGTAATGTATTCGATTGACTGCATGGAAATTTATTATTTGCATTACGCATATACAGTACAGTATATAATGTATTTACGTTAGGAAATATAAGTTTTTGTAACATATATCATAAATTAGGTAACATATATCATGTGATTGCCAAAATATTGATCATGGGATCTTGAAAAAATCCTTACGTGATAGAGACTAAACAATCTGAGATTCATCATCAGCTCATCAAAGTTTAAAAAACGCATTGTATTTCTGAACTAGATAAAAAGTTCAGTTTTGTTGGCTAGTATTATTACTGGTTCAGTTTTGTTGGCTAGTGTTATTACTGGTTCAGTGTTGTTGGCTAGTGTTATTACTGGTTCAATGTTGTTGGCTAGTGTTATTACTGGTTCAGTGTTGTTGGCTAGTGTTATTACTGGTTCAGTTTTGTTGGCTAGTGTTATTACTGGTTCAGTTTTGTTAGCTAGTGTTATTACTGGTTCAGTTTTGTTGGCTAGTGTTATTACTGGTTCAGTTTTGTTGGCTAGTGTTATTACTGGTTCAGTGTTGTTGGCTAGTGTTATTACTTGTTCAGTTTTATTGGCTAGTGTTATTACTGGTTCAGTTTTATTGGCTAGTGTTATTACTTGTTCAGTTTTGTTGGCTAGTGTTATTACTGGTTCAGTTTTGTTGGCTAGTGTTATTACTGGTTCAGTTTTATTGGCTAGTGTTATTACTGGTTCAGTTTTGTTCAGTTTTGTTGGCTAGTGTTATTACTGGTTCAGTTTTGTTGGCTAGTGTTATTACTAGTTCAGTTTTGTTGGCTAGTGTTATTACTGGTTCAGTTTTGTTGGCTAGTGTTATTACTGGTTCAGTTTTGTTGGCTAGTGTTATTACTTGTTCAGTGTTGTTGGCTAGTGTTATTACTGGTTCAGTTTTGTTGTCTAGTGTTATTACTGGTTCAGTTTTGTTGTCTAGTGTTATTACTGGTTCAGTTTTGTTGGCTAGTGTTATTACTGGTTCAGTGTTGTTGGCTAGTGTTATTACTGGTTCAGTGTTGTTGGCTAGTGTTATTACTGGTTCAGTGTTGTTGGCTAGTGTTATTACTGGTTCAGTTTTGTTGGCTAGTGTTATTACTGGTTCAGTGTTGTTGGCTAGTGTTATTACTGGTTCAGTGTTGTTGGCTAGTGTTATTACTGGTTCAGTGTTGTTGGCTAGTGTTATTACTGGTTCAGTGTTGTTGGCTAGTGTTATTACTGGTTCAGTGTTGTTGGCTAGTGTTAATACTGGTTCAGTGTTGTTGGCTAGTGTTATTACTGGCTCAGTGTTGTTGGCTAGTGTTATTACTGGTTCAGTGTTGTTGGCTAGTGTTATTACTGGTTCAGTGTTGTTGGCTAGTGTTATTACTGGTTCAGTGTTGTTGGCTAGTGTTATTACTGGTTCAGTGTTGTTGGCTAGTGTTATTACTGGTTCAGTGTTGTTGGCTAGTGTTATTACTGGTTCAGTGTTGTTGGCTAGTGTTATTACTGGCTCAGTGTCACCCCTGCAGCTCTCGCCTCACATCTCAGCTCTAACAAGCTGCTCACTGCAGAAGCCTCGTATAGATACTCGAAAATCAGAGAAAAGGGAATTAATGTATAATTTTATTGTTTCCATTATACTTTCAATTACTTTTTCGTGATCAAGTTAATACGTTAGCCAAGAAAAGTTCCCAGAAGGAGAATGTAGAATATAACTTTGGTGTGTCTGTGTCAAGCATTAGGAATAATATTAGGAGAGAAGTAAATAATGAAACTGAATGTTATAGGAATGCAGTTAGAAGTCTGAGTAGAACTATAACCCACTATGATAACATGAACGTAGATAAGTATGTTCATGGAGCAACTTGCAACGTGAATACACTGATGTTGTAGTGGCCAGGCTTAGGCTTGGTTATAATTACTCCTGGCAGTTTGGCAGACACACACATGATCAAACCAAATGCAAATTATGTGATCAGGCCTATGGTCACTGTCTTGAACACTATGTGCATAATTGTCCACTTATTGAGGAATATAGAGATAAACAGCATAATAATCTATGTGATATGTCAAGATATCTTATTAATGAAAAGAAGATACAGACACATTAAACCAATTTCTTAAAATTGCTTGTAACAGATAGATCAACTGTAAATGTAAATCCAGATGTACTCCTGTAAAAAATTGTGGGGCTTTTATAGTCCCTTTGATATTCGTATATATTTAATACTAAACCTAGTAACGTTATATCCTCTGAAATTTTGTTGTTTTGTATTCAAATGGGATCCTAGAACAAAGTTACTTTGGTTGTTATTATATCAACTTTTGACATTTTTGTAATTGCATCTATCCAAAATGGCGTCAAAAATAACTGGACTGCAGTGATTAAATTTTTCAAAACTGTCGCAGAGAATTCTTATTAGGCTCACATGAAGTGGAATTATATGCTGAATAATATACTTCCAAATTTGTTACATATTATTTCTTATATGTAATGTACGAGTTGAAAATGGCTGATACTACTACTGATAACGGGAAGTGACTTCTGTCAACCTGCAGTAGGTCTCCACCACGTCAACCTGCAGTAGATCTCCACCACGTCAACCTGCAGTACGTCTCCACCACGTCAACCTGCAGTAGATCTCCACCACGTCAACCTGCAGTACGTCTCCACCACGTCAACCTGCAGTACGTCTCCACCACGTCAACCTGCAGTAGGTCTCCACCACGTCAACCTGCAGTAGATCTCCACCACGTCAACCTGCAGTAGGTCTCCACCACGTCAACCTGCAGTGTCATGTCAGTAATATGTATACACTTGTGTAGTGTATTATAAGTAATCCTAGCTGTTATATGTCTGATCCCTTTGTTACTTGTGACGTAAGAGGCACCACGCTTGTGGGAAGCTTAACACAAGCGCCCACTCTCACTCTTTGGAAGTATGTAGGCCTATCAGGTGGTTGGGGTATCTCTCCTTACAGACTCCGTTAATATACCAGTCAACAGCCATCCGAGTGTTTTCCTTGTCCACCTTTATCACCAAGAACCCCGCACAATAGCAGTAGGACTCCACCACGTCAACCTGCAGTAGGACTCCACCACGTCAACCTGCAGTAGGACTCCACCACGTCAACCTGCAGTAGGACTCCACCACGTCAACCTGCAGTAGGACTCCACCACGTCAACCTGCAGTAGGACTCCACCACGTCAACCTGCAGTAGGACTCCACAACGTCAACCTGCAGTAGGACTCCACCACGTCAACCTGCAGTAGGACTCCACCACGTCAACCTGCAGTAGGACTCCACCACGTCAACCTGCAGTAGGACTCCACCACGTCAACCTGCAGTAGGTCTCCACCACGTCAACCTGCAGTAGGTCTCCACCACGTCAACCTGCAGTAGGTCTCCACCACGTCAACCTGCAGTACGTCTCCACCACGTCAACCTGCAGTACGTCTCCACCACGTCAACCTGCAGTAGGTCTCCACCACGTCAACCTGCAGTAGGTCTCCACCACGTCAACCTGCAGTAGGATTCCACCACGTCAACCTGCAGTAGGACTCCACCACATAAACCTGCAGTAGGACTCCACCACGTAAACCTACAGTAGGACTCCACCACGTCAACCTGCAGTAGGTCTCCACCACGTCAACCTGCAGTAGGACTCCACCACGTCAACCTGCAGTAGGACTCCACCACGTAAACCTGCAGTAGGACTCCACCACGTCAACCTGCAGTAGGTCTCCACCACGTCAACCTGCAGTAGGACTGCACCACGTCAAACTGCAGTAGGTCTCCACCACGTCAACCTGCAGTAGGACTCCACCACGTCAACCTGCAGAAGGACTCCACCACGTCAACCTGCAGTAGGACTCCACCACGTCAACCTGCAGTAGGTCTCCACCACGTCAACCTGCAGAAGGACTCCACCACGTCAACCTGCAGTAGGACTCCACCACGTCAACCTGCAGTAGGTCTCCACCACGTCAACCTGTAGTAGGTCTCCACCACGTCAACCTGCAGTAGGACTCCACCACGTCAACCTGCAGTAGGTCTCCACCACGTCAACCTGCAGAAGGACTCCACCACGTCAACCTGCAGTAGGACTCCACCACGTCAACCTGCAGTAGGTCTCCACCACGTCAACCTGCAGTAGGTCTCCACCACGTCAACCTGCAGTAGGACTCCACCACGTCAACCTGCAGTATGACTCCACCACGTCAACCTGCAGTAGGTCTCCACCACGTCAACCTGCAGTACGTCTCCACCACGTCAACCTGCAGTAGGACTGCACCACGTCAAACTGCAGTAGGTCTCCACCATGTCAACCTGCAGTAGGTCTCCACCACGTCAACCTGCAGTAGGACTCCACCACGTCAACCTGCAGTAGGACTCCACCACGTCAACCTGCAGAGGACTCCACACGTCAACCTGCAGTAGGACTCCACCACGTCAAGCCTGCAGTAGGTCTCCACACGTCAACCTGCAGGACTCCACCACGTCAACCTGCAGTAGGTCTCCACCACGTCAACCTGCAGTAGGACTCCACCACGTCAACCTGCAGTAGGACTCCACCACGTCAACCTGCAGTAGGTCTCCACCACGTCAACCTGCAGTAGGTCTCCACCACGTCAACCTGCAGTCCCCCCTGGACTCCACCACGTCAACCTGCAGTAGGACCACCACGTCAACCTGCAGGAGGTCTCCACCACGTCAACCTGCAGTAGGTCACCACCACGCAAGCCCTCCGCAGTAGGTCACCACCACGTCAACCTGCAGTAGGTCTCCACCACGTCAACCTGCAGTAGGTCTCCACCACGTCAACCTGCAGTAGGACTCCACCACGTCAACCTGCAGTAGGTTTCCACCACGTCAACCTGCAGTAGGTCACCACCACGTCAACCTGCAGTAGGACTCCACCACGTCAACCTGCAGTAGGTCTCCACCACGTCAACCTGCAGTAGGTCTCCACCACGTCAACCTGCAGTAGGACTCCACCACGTCAACCTGCAGTAGGACTCCACCACGTCAACCTGCAGTAGGACTCCACCACGTCAACCTGCAGTAGGACTCCACCACGTCAACCTGCAGTAGGACTCCACCACGTCAACCTGCAGTAGGACTCCACCACGTCAACCTGCAGTAGGTCTCCACCACGTCAACCTGCAGTAGGTCACCACCACGTCAACCTGCAGTAGGTCACCACCACGTCAACCTGCAGTAGGTCTCCACCACGTCAACCTGCAGTAGGTCTCCACCACGTCAATCTGCAGTAGGACTCCATCACGTCAACCTGCAGTAGGACTCCACCACGTCAACCTGCAGTAGGACTCCACCACGTAAACCTGCAGTAGGACTCCACCACGTCAACCTGCAGTAGGTCTCCACCACGTCAACCTGCAGTAGGACTGCACCACGTCAAACTGCAGTAGGTCTCCACCATGTCAACCTGCAGTAGGTCTCCACCACGTCAACCTGCAGTAGGACTCCACCACGTCAACCTGCAGTAGGAATCCACCACGTCAACCTGCAGAAGGACTCCACCACATCAACCTGCAGTAGGACTCCACCACGTCAACTTGCAGTAGGTCTCCACCACGTCAACCTGCAGAAGGACTCCACTACGTCAACCTGCAGTAGGACTCCACCACGTCAACCTGCAGTAGGTCTCCACCAGGTCAACCTGTAGTAGGTCTCCACCACGTCAACCTGCAGAAGGACTCCACCACGTCAACCTGCAGTAGGACTCCACCACGTCAACCTGCAGTAGGTCTCCACCACGTCAACCTGCAGTAGGTCTCCACCACGTCAACCTGCAGTAGGACTCCACCACGTCAACCTGCAGTATGACTCCACCACGTCAACCTGCAGTAGGTCACCACCACGTCAACCTGCAGTAGGTCTCCACCACGTCAACCTGCAGTAGGTCTCCACCACGTCAACCTGCAGTAGGACTCCACCACGTCAACCTGCAGTAGGTCTCCACCACGTCAACCTGCAGTAGGTCACCACCACGTCAACCTGCAGTAGGACTCCACCACGTCAACCTGCAGTAGGTCTCCACCACGTCAACCTGCAGTAGGTCTCCACCACGTCAACCTGCAGTAGGACTCCACCACGTCAACCTGCAGTAGGTCTCCACCACGTCAACCTGCAGTAGGACTCCACCACGTCAACCTGCAGTAGGTCTCCACCACGTCAACCTGCAGTAGGACTCCACCACGTCAACCTGCAGTACGTCTCCACCACGTCAACCTGTAGTAGGTCTCCACCACGTCAACCTGCAGTAGGACTCCACCACGTCAACCTGCAGTAGGTCTCTACCACGTCAACCTGCAGTAGGACTCCACTACGTCAACCTGCAGTAGGTCTCCACCACGTCAACCTGCAGTAGGTCACCACCACGTCAACCTGCAGTAGGTCTCCACCACGTCTACCTGCAGTAGGTCTCCACCACGTCAACCTGCAGTAGGACTCCACCACGTCAACCTGCAGTAGGTCTCGACCACGTCAACCTGCAGTAGGTCTCCACTACGTCAACCTGCAGTAGGACTCCACCACGTCAACCTGCAGTAGGTCTCCACCACGTCAACCTGCACTTCAATATTCATGCTACGAAGAGTTAGTGTTTAAGGCCACAATACAGCGCCATGGCTATGAGACACTAACAGAAAGGTGGCTACTCTGGACTCTCAAGGTCAAACATCTCCTGACCTTTATGTAAAGACAGTTATTGTTCATTCACCTCAACGGAACATGTCCTTAAAAGCTTCTGACTAAAAGAAGGACGCATGGTTCATTAATGGTGAACCGCTAATTGCCAGAAGGTCACTAGTAAAAGTGTTGATTTAAAAATAAAACAACGTTTTGTGCTAAGGCTTGTAAACCTGAAGAACCAAGACATCCTAGTAGGTGGGGCAGAGTATTAGTGGTTAGGTTAGGTAAGGTTCGTCAGGAAACAGGACAAGTGTTTCCTGACGCGGGTCTTAGTCAGATGATTACCCGCCGTTGGAGCTTTTGGTCATCTGACCGAGGCCTTCTGCTGGCTTACCGGTCCACCCCTTTCAAAATTATGGTCAATTATAACCATTTCTTAGTCGTGAGTATTAGTGTGTGAATGAAAAGGTATCACAGGTGCTCTACCTTTTAAGAATGTTGTATTTGATTACTGCGATGATGCGATGTGTGAGGGGTAGGGAGGTTAGTTAGTTAGTTAGTTTAACATCTTTATTATGCACCCCATACCCATCCTGTGGGTGGTAGTCAAAAGATTACAAAGGTACATAATGGGTCCAGGGACTGAACCCCAAAGTTATGATAGCTGAACTAGTTACAAAGGTAATGAACTCCAGGTAGATCTGGTCACAATCATGGCAAGTTACAAAGGTAATGAACCATCTACACTCCAATACATGATTACAATCATGAACAAATTACAAAGTAATGAGCCACTGACACGTCCACACCCGTTTACAATTGTAATGAGTTATAAGTACAGATATTAAGTGGGTCATACACCCACACGAGTGAGCACACATACGAGCGTGCGTGCACACACACACCCCAGGGCACACGCACAGACACACACATGCACACGAGCATACATACATACAAACACACAAGCACACACACACACACACACACACACACACACACGGTGGGGCAGAAACATTTCGAAGTGTTTCCTTACATACACATACACACACACATATATACAACAGGCCTAGTGTCTAATTGACATGTGCCTAGGACAAAATGGTAACTAACTAACAGGAGGAAAGACAGGAGATTGAGAACGTCATTAGAGAAACAGGTGAAGAGGACATGTCTGAGATAGTAAATTTTCAGAGAATAGGGGGGTACTTGAAGGGGAGAAAACGGCCAGTCAAGCTGATCTTCAAGACAGAAACAGTGCGAAACAGGATCCTGCAAGAGAAACCACAGCTAAAGGAATCGTCAGCAAACAGGAGGGTGTTCCTAGACCGGGACAGAACACAAACAGAACGACAGCAGCTAAGGGAGTGGAGGCAAAAGCAAAAGGAGCTAGGAAGAGAGACACAGACAGAATTAGCACAGAGCAACCAGTACAGGGAAGAGCAACAAGAGAAAGCACACACAGACCCATCCCCAGAATCCCAAAACCAAACACGCTATCCCAACACAGACCACAATCCACACTTACATCCAGGAGTATGTGGAGAAGTTCACAACGAGACTAGTCCTGGATGACACTAGAGGTTGGAAAGACCAGCAAATCACAGTGTATAAATATTAAAGAAGACTTAATAGGGTGGACTCGGATAGACAGAACCTGGGTATGGGGACACAAGGATAGACAGAACCTGGGTATGACTCACAAAATCATAATGACACGATTGCAAACAAACCATACCACGGAGTTTTGAGACTCTCTGACCACAGGTTCGAACCCCACCTGTGGTATGGTTTATATTAGGCTTGTGTGGTGGATGGATTTGTTTTAATGGTCTCCCTGCACTACGTGGTCTTGAGTGCCCTTCACTATGCTGTAGAATTCCGCAGCACACCGCCAGAGCCCCCACCCCCACAGACCCCCAAAAACACAGTGTTGGAGAGGAAACTGAATGTATGGTACACCAACGCGGATGGAATAACGAATAAGTGGGAGGAGTGGCATGAAAGAGTCAAAGAGGCATCACCGGACATCATAGCCCTCACTGAAACAAAACTAACAGGGATGATAACAGATGCCATCTTTCCAATGGGATATCAGATCCTGACGAAAGACAGAGGGAACAGAAAGGGTGGAGGAGTGGCACTGCTGATCAAAAACCGATGGGATTTTGATGAGCTGGAGAGAGGAGACAGAGGAGAAGCAGGAGATTATATAATAGGAACGCTTCAGTCCGGAGATTCAAAGGTGATAATTGCATGGATGTATAACCCACCACAGAACAGCAGGAGGCCAAGGCAAGAGTATGATGAGAGTAATAGAGCGATGGTTGACACACTGGCCGAAGTAGCCAGAAGGGCTTATGCGAGCAGGGTGAAGCTACTGATCATGGGTGACTTCAACCATAAGGAAATGGATTGGGAGAACTTAGAGCCACATAGGGGCCAAGAAACGTGGAGGGCTAAGATGATGGAGGTGGTACTGGAAAATCTCAAGTACCAACACGTAAGAGACACTACCAGAGAGAGAGAGAGGAGAGGACGAACCAGCGAGACTGGAACTAGTATTCACCTTGAGTAGCGCAGATATTGAGGACATCACACATGAAAGCCCCCTTGGGGCCAGTGATCATATGGTTCTAAGCTTTGAATACATAGTAGAGTTACAAGTGGAGGGGAAAGCAGGAAGGGCTGCACGAATGAAGCCAAACTACAAGAAAGGCGACTACCTGGGCATGAAGAACTTCCTGCATGGAGTTCAGTGGGACAAAGAGCTGGCAGGGAAGTCAGTAGACGAGATTCTGGAATATATGACAACAATTTGCAAGGAAGCTGAGGAGAGGTTTATTCCCAAGGGCAGTCGTAGTGCCAGAAATGAATATGCACAGGTAAGAAGGGAGGCCCAAAGACAATACGAGAATGACATAGCAGCGAAAGCCAAATCTGACCCAAAGCTGTTGTACAGCCACATCAGGAGGAGAACGACAGTCAAGGACTAAGTGATCAGGCTGAGGAAGGAAGGAGGGGAGGTCACAAGAAATGACCGTGAAGTGTGTGAGGAGCTCAACATGAGATTCAAAGAGGTGTTCACAGAGGAGATAGAAGGGCCTCCAGAAAGACAGAGAGGTAGGGTACATCATCAGTTGCTGGACACAATACATACAACTGAGGAGGAAGTGAAGAAGCTGCTAAGTGAGCTAGATACCTCAAAGGCGATGGGGCCGGATAACATCTCTCCATGGGTCCTGAGAGAGGGAGCAGAGGAGCTATGTGTACCCCTAACAACAATCTTCAACACATCTATCGAAACAGGGCAACTACCTGAGGTATGGAAGACAGCAAATGTAGTCCCAATTTTTAAAAAAGGAGACAGGCAAGTAGCACTAAACTACAGACCAGTGTCACTGACATGTATAGTATGCAAGGTCATGGAGAAGATTATCAGAAGAGTGGTTGAGCACCTAGAAAGGAATGAGCTTATCAACGACGGCCAACACGGTTTCAGGGACGGGAAATCCTGTGTCACAAACCTACTGGAGTTCTACGACAGGGTGACAGCAGTAAGACAAGAAAGAGAGGAGTGGGTAGATTGCATATTCTTAGACTGTAAGAAGGCGTTTGAAACAGTTCCACACAAGAGATTAGTGCAGAAGCTGGAGGACCAGGCAGGAATAACAGGGAAGGCACTTCAATGGATCAGGGAATACCTGTCAGGAAGACAGAAGCGAGTCATGGTACGTGGCGAGGTGTCAGAGTGGGCGCAGGTGACGAGTGGGGTTCCACAGGGTCAGTCCTAGGACCGGTGCTGTTTCTGGTATTTGTGAACGACATGACGTAAGGAATAGACTCTGAAGTGTCCCTGTTTGCAGATGATGTGAAGTTGATGAGAAGAATTCAATCGGACGAGGACCAGGCACAACTACAAAGGGATCTGGACAGGCTGCAAGCCTGGTCCAGCAATTGGCTCCTGGAGTTCAACCCCACCAAGTGCAAAGTCATGAAGATTGGGGAAGGGCAAAGAAGACCGCAGACGGAGTACAGTCTAGGGGGACAGAGACTACAAACCTCAGTCAAGGAAAAAGATCTTGGGCTGAGTATAACAACAGGCACATCTCCTGAGGTGCACATCAACCAAATAACTGCTGCAGCATATGGGCGCCTAGCAAACCTAAGAACAGCATTCCGACATCTTAATAAAGAATCGTTCAGGACCCTGTACACTGTGTACGTTAGGCCCATACTGGAGTATGCAGCACCAGTTTCGAACCCACACCTAACCAAGCACGTAAAGAAGCAGGAGAAAGTGCAACAAGACTAGTCCCGTAGCTAAGGGGTATGTCCTACGAGGAGAGGTTAAGAGAAATCGACCTGACGACATTGGAGGACAGGAGAGATAGGGAGGACATGATAACGACATATAAAATACTGAGAGGAATTGACAAGGTGGACAGAGACAGAATGTTCCAGAGATGGGACACAGCAACAAGGGGACACAGTTGGAAGTTGAAGACTCAGATGAATCACAGGGATGTTAGGAAGTATTTCTTCAGTCACAGAGTTGTCAGGAAGTGGAATAGCTTGGTAAGCGATGTAGTGGAGGCAGGTTCCATTCATAGGTTTAAGAAGAGGTATGATAAAGCTCATGGAGCAGGGAGAGTGACCAAGTAGCGGCCAGT
Organism: Cherax destructor; assembly: GCA_009830355.1. Classification (NCBI taxonomy): domain Eukaryota; kingdom Metazoa; phylum Arthropoda; class Malacostraca; order Decapoda; family Parastacidae; genus Cherax; species Cherax destructor. The sequence goes on along the minus strand of WNWK01003364.1, from coordinate 62,955 downwards.
GAAGACGCGGGGCCAGGAGCTATAACTCAACCCCTGCAACCACAGCTAGGTGAGTACAACTAGGTGAGTACACACACACATGGTAATGCTTTATTTACAGTGAGCAAAGTCAGTGTATTTCTCCAGAATGGTCTGTAATATACCACTGTGGATAAAATACTTTGCCACTTCTTGAACATAGGGAGGTTGTTGCTGTGTTGTGATGTTGTAACATAGGGAGGTTGTTGCTGTGTTGTGATGTTGTAACATAGGGAGGTTGTTGCTGTGTTGTGATGTTGTAACATAGGGAGGTTGTTGCTGTGTTGTGATGTTGTAACATAGGGAGGTTGTTGCTGTGTTGTGATGTTGTAACATAGGGAGGTTGTTGCTGTGTTGTGATGTTGTAAATGATGTGGCTAGAGCTGAGACACACTATCATCTTCAGTGTTATGCTGAGTTTAGAACAATAACTTTGCTGACTAGAAGACCTCAATAGTTGAAGATGAGGATGATGAAGCTATGCAGTTTCTTGTTGATGAGATGTTTGCTAATCGAAAGATATTTACTTGGACATCTATTGAATTTTACGAGGGTTGTGCATCCACTGAAGGATTCAGGGAGCTTGTACCTGGAGTTTACCTGGAGAGGGTTTCGGGGGTCAACGCCCCCGCGGCTCGGTCTGAGACCAGGCCTAATGGTGGATCAGGGTCTGACCAACCAGGCTGTTGCTGCTGGCCGCACACAAACTGACGTACGAACCACAGCCCGGTTGCTCAGGTACTGACTTTAGGTGCCTGACCAGTGCCTTCTTGAAGACAGCCAGGGGTCTTGAAGACAGCCAGGGGCCTTGAAGGCAGCCAGGGGTCTTGAAGACAGCCAGGGGTCTTGAAGACAGCCAGGGGTCTTGAAGACAGCCAGGGGTCTGGAAGACAGCCAGGGGTCTGGAAGACAGCCAAAGGTCTGGAAGACAGCCAGGGGTCTTGAAGACAGCCAGGGGTCTTGAAGACAGCCAGGGGTCTTGAAGACAGCCAGGGGTCTGGAAGACAGCCAGGGGTCTGGAAGACAGCCAAAGGTCTGGAAGACAGCCAGGGGTCTCCAAGACAGCCAGGGGTCTTGAAGACAGCCAGGGGTCTTGAAGATAGCCAGGGGTCTTGAAGACAGCCAGGGGTCTGGAAGACAGCCAGGGGTCTGGAAGACAGCCAGGGGTCTTCAAGACAGCCAGGGGTCTTCAAGACAGCCAGGGTCTTCAAGACAGCCAGGATCTTCAATACAGCCAGGGTCTTGAAGACAGCCAGGGTCTTGAAGACAGCCAGGGTCTTGAAGACAGCCAGGGGTCTTCAAGACAGCCAGGGTCTTGAAGACAGCCAGGGTCTTCAAGACAGCCAGGGTCTTCAAGACAGCCAGGGTCTTCAAGACAGCCAGGGTCTTGAAGACAGCCAGGGGTCTTCAAGACAGCCAGGGTCTTGAAGACAGCCAGGGGTCTTGAAGACAGCCAGGGTCTTCAAGACAGCCAGGGTCTTGAAGACAGCCAGGGGTTGAAGACAGCCAGGGGTCTTCAAGACAGCCAGGGTCTCAAGACAGCCAGGGTCTTCAAGACAGCCAGAGTCTTCAAGACAGCCAGGGTCTTGAAGACAGCCAGGGGTCTTGAAGACAGCCAGGGGTCTTGAAGACAGCCAGGGGTCTGAAGTGCCAGGGTCTTGAAGACAGCCAGGGGTCTGGAAGACAGCCAGGGGTCTGGAAGACAGCCAGGGGTCTTCAAGACAGCCAGGGTCTTCAAGACAGCCAGGGTCTTCAAGACAGCCAGGAGTCTTCAATACAGCCAGGGTCTTGAAGACAGCCAGGGGTCTTGAAGACAGCCAGGGGTCTTGAAGACAGCCAGGGTCTTCAAGACAGCCAGGGTCTTGAAGACAGCCAGGGGTCTTCAAGACAGCCAGGGTCTCAAGACAGCCAGGGTCTTCAAGACAGCCAGGGTCTTGAAGACAGCCAGGGGTCTTCAAGACAGCCAGGGGTCTTCAAGACAGCCAGGGTCTTCAAGACAGCCAGGGTCTGAAGACAGCCAGGGTCTTCAAGACAGCCAGGGTCTGAAGACAGCCAGGGTCTTGAAGACAGCCAGGGGTCTTGAAGACAGCCAGGGTCTTGAAGACAGCCAGGGTCTTGAAGACAGCCAGGGTCTTCAAGACAGCCAGGGGTCTTCAAGACAGCCAGGGTCTTCAAGCAGCCAGGAGTCTTCAAGACAGCCAGGGTCTTGAAGACAGCCAGGGTCTTGAAGACAGCCAGGGTCTTGAAGACAGCCAGGGGTCTTGAAGACAGCCAGGGTCTTGAAGACAGCCAGGGGTCTGGAAGACAGCCAGGGGTCTGGAAGACAGCCAGGGGTCTTCAAGACAGCCAGGGGTCTTCAAGACAGCCAGGGGTCTTCAAGACAGCCAGGAGTCTTCAAACAGCCAGGGTCTTGAAGACAGCCAGGGTCTTGAAGACAGCCAGGGTCTTGAAGACAGCCAGGGTCTTCAAGACAGCCAGGGTCTTGAAGACAGCCAGGGTCTTCAAGACAGCCAGGGGTCTTCAAGACAGCCAGGGTCTTGAAGACAGCCAGGGTCTGAAGACAGCCAGGGGTCTTCAAGACAGCCAGGGTCTTGAAGACAGCCAGGGGTCTTGAAGACAGCCAGGGGTCTTCAAGACAGCCAGGGTCTTCAAGACAGCCAGGGTCTTCAAGACAGCCAGGGGTCTTCAAGACAGCCAGGGGTCTTCAAGACAGCCAGGAGTCTTCAAGACAGCCAGGGGTCTTGAAGACAGCCAGGGGTCTTGAAGACAGCCAGGGGTCTTGAAGACAGCCAGGGGTCTTCAAGACAGCCAGGGGTCTTGAAGACAGCCAGGGGTCTTCAAGACAGCCAGGGGTCTTCAAGACAGCCAGGGGTCTTGAAGACAGCCAGGGGTCTTGAAGACAGCCATGGGTCTTGAAGACAGCCAGGGGTCTTGAAGACAGCCAGGGGTCTTGAAGACAGCCAGGGGTCTTGAAGACAGCCAGGGGTCTTGAAGACAGCCATGGGTCTTGAAGACAGCCAGGGGTCTTGAAGACAGCCATGGGTCTTGAAGACAGTCAGGGGTCTTGAAGACAGCCATGGGTCTTCAAGACAGCCAGGGGTCTTCAAGACAGCCAGGGGTCTTCAAGACAGCCAGGGGTCTTCAAGACAGCCAGGGGTCTTCAAGACAGCCAGGGGTCTTCAAGACAGCCAGGGTCTTCAAGACAGCCAGAGAGTCTTGAAGACAGCCAGGGTCTTCAAGACAGCCAGGGGTCTTCAAGACAGCCAGGGGTCTTCAAGACAGCCAGGGGTCTTCAAGACAGCCAGGAGTCTTCAAGACAGTCAGGGGTCTTGAAGACAGCCAGGGCTTGAAGACAGCCAGGGTCTTAAAGACAGCCAGGGTCTTCAAGACAGCCAGGGGTCTTGAAGACAGCCAGGGTCTTCAAGACAGCCAGGGTCTTCAAGACAGCCAGGGTCTTCAAGACAGCCAGGGTCTTAAAGACAGCCATGGGTCTTGAAGACAGCCAGGGGTCTTGAAGACAGCCAGGGTCTTGAAGACAGCCAGGGGTCTTGAAGACAGCCAGGGGTCTTGAAGACAGCCATGGGTCTTGAAGACAGCCAGGGGTCTTGAAGACAGCCATGGGTCTTGAAGACAGCCAGGGTCTTGAAGACAGCCATGGGTCTTGAAGACAGCCAGGGGTCTTGTAGACAGCCATGGGTCTTGAAGACAGCCAGGGGTCTTGAAGACAGCCAGGGGTCTTGAAGACAGCCAGGGGTCTTGAAGACAGCCATGGGTCTTGAAGACAGCCAGGGGTCTTGAAGACAGCCAGGGGTCTTGAAGACAGCCAGGGGTCTTGAAGACAGCCAGGGGTCTTGAAGACAGCCAGGGGTCTTGAAGACAGCCAGGGGTCTTGAAGACAGCCAGGGGTCTTGAAGACAGCCAGGGGTCTTGAAGACAGTCTCCAACTTGAAAGCTAAAGAACAAAGAGTCCCACTACCGTGACTGATACAATACGTAAGTAACCGCACACACGAGAAACATCAAGACGACGTTTCGGTTTGACTTGGACCATTATCTTGAAAGTTTTCAGCTGAGGAACATATTAGTAGACCACTCAACACTAACAACTATGATGGTGTTAGGTAAGAGGACACAAGTACAACTACTGCCACATTTTATTGTGACAACGTTTCGCTCTCCAGGAGCTTTGTTAAGTTATTACCTTGGTAACGACTTGACAAAGGGTGGGGAGGGGAAGGAGGGAGGGGAGGGATGGGGTGGGAGGGGAGGGTGAGGAAGAGTAGGGTGGGGAAGGGTTGGGTGGGTGAGGGATGGTTGGGTGGGGGAAGGGAGTGTTGGGTGGGGAAGGGAGTGTTGGGTGGGGAAGGGGAGTGTTGGGTGGGGAAGGGAGTGTTGGGTGGGGGAAGGGATTTGATGGGGAAGGGTCGCCAAGTAGATATAAAATCGGCCTCGACCTAATATCACCTAACCCTCCATTTCCCTCCCGTCCCCCTCCCTATCACCTTCCTTCCCCCTCCCTATCCCCTTCCATCCCTCCCTCCCTATTCTATCCCTCTTTCTTTCCTTCCTCCCTATCCCTCTTTCTACCCTCCCTCCTTCTACCCCTTCCTTCCCTACCTCTTCCCCTGATTATGTATTGATTATGCAACATTCACATCACCCTCTGCACACCTTTCATACTCTAGAATGGGAGAGAGAGAGAGAGAGAGAGAGAGAGAGAGAGAGAGAGAGAGAGAGAGAGAGAGAGAGAGAGAGAAGAGAGAGAGAAGAGAGAGAAAGCAAACAGATGTGGAGCTTACTGTAATGTAATGAGATGCAAAGGAAGAGCTAAGAGAACTAGAAGAAGACGAAGACGAACAGGAGGAGGGTAGCAGAAAAAGAGGTGGAGGAGGGGGAGCAGGAGGAGGAGGAAGAGGTGGAGGAGGGGGAGCAGGAGGAGGAGGAAGGTTCCTTGAAACAGTTGTGTAACTCATTATTAAATTTACATATCTGTGTACTGTACTTGCGAATATAAATCTTAATTCATGAAGAGTAGGAAACGTAGGAGTGGGATGAGGAGGGTAGGTAATAATAATAATAATAATAATAATAATAATAATAATAATAATAATAATAATAATAATAATAATAATAATAATAATAATAATAATACAGTAATAATAATAATAATAATAATAATAATAAGACTGAAATTAATCAACCATAAAATATATACTAACAGTAGTTATGAATAAGGAACACGTAGCAATTCATAGAAAGTGTCGAAATACGTAGCAACAAGTAGTAACATGTAGCAACATGTAAAATGTGCTGAAGCACGTGGTTATGATGTGCTGACACACCTGGTTATGATGTGCTGAAACACCTGGTTATGATGTGCTGAAACACCTGGTTATGATGTGCTGAAACACCTGGTTATGATGTGCTGAAACACCTGGTTATGATGTGCTGAAACACCTGGTTATGATGTACTGAAACACCTGGTTATGATGTGCTGAAACACCTGGTTATGATGTGCTGAAACACCTGGTTATGATGTGCTGAAACACGTGGTTATGATGTACTGAAACACCTGGTTATGATGTGCTGAAACACCTGGTTATGATGTGCTGAAACACCTGGTTATGATGTGCTGAAACACCTGGGTATGATGTGCTGAAACATCTGGTTATGATGTTCTGAAACACCTGGTTATGATGTGCTGAAACACCTGGTTATGATGTGCTGAAACACCTGGGTATGATGTGCTGAAACACCTGGTTATGATGTGCTGAAACACCTGTTTATGATGTGCTGAAACACCTGGGTATGATGTGCTGAAACACCTGGGTATGATGTGCTGAAACACCTGGGTATGATGTGCTGAAACACCTGGGTATGATGTGCTGAAACACCTAGGTATGATGTGCTGAAACACCTGGGTATGATGTGCTGAAACACCTGGTATGATGTGCTGAAACACCTGTATGATGTGCTGAAACACCTGGTTATGATTGCTGAAACACCTGGTAGATGTGCTGAACACCTGGTATGATGTGTATACTGAAACACTGGTTATGATGTGCTGAAACACCATGTGTTGAGTCTAACCATGTTATGTCTGTGAAACACCTGGTATGATGTCTGTCTGGAGAACACGTGGTTATGATGTGCAAACACCTGGTAATGTGCAAACCTTATGATTGCTGAAACACCTGGTATGATGTGTGAAACACCTGGTAATGTCAACACGATGTCTGAAACACTGGTAATGTCAAACATCCGATGTGTCTGAAACACGTGGTTATGATGTGCTGAAACACCTGGTTATGATGTGTGAACACCTGGTATGATTGCTGAACACCTGGTTATGATGTGCTGAAACACCTGGGTATGATGTGCTGAAACACCTGGTTATGATGTGCTGAAACCTTTTATGATGGTCCTTATGATGTCTGAAACACCTGGTCATATGTGCTGAACACCTGGGTATGAGTGAAAACCTTAACCATGGTATGATGTGCTGAAACACCTGTATGATTGCTGAAACGGTATCTCTGAGTGATTCAACTTCCATAAATCACCGGTATGATGTCTAAAACCTACACTGTTTCTCAGAAGTCAACCATCCATGTCTGTCTGGTGAAGTCAACCTTCCATGTCTGTCTGGTGAAGTCAACCATCCATGTATGTCTGGTGAAGTCAACCTTCCATGTCTGTCTGGTGAAGTCAACCTTCCATGTCTCTCTGGTGGTCAACCTTCCATGTCTCTCTGTGATGAATCACCTTCCATGTTTCTGGTGAACACCTTCATTTCTCTGAGAGTCAACTTCCATGTCTCTGGTGATGTCAACCTCGATGTTTCTGGTGATGTCAACCTTCCATGTTCCTGGTATGTCAACCTTCCATGTCTGTCTGGTGTGTCACCTTCCATGTCTCTCTGGTGATGTCAACCTTCCATGTCTCTCTGGTGATGCAACCTTCCATGTCTCTGGTGATGTCAACCTTCATGTTCTGGTGATGTCAACCTTCCATGTCTCTGTAATGTCAACCTTCCATGTCTTCTGGTGAAGTCAACCTTCCATGTCTCTCTGGTGATTCAACCTTCACATGTATCTCTGTGATGTCAACCTCCATGTCTGTCTGGCGAAGTCAACCTTCCATGTCTCTCTGGTGATGTCAACCTTCCATGTCTCTCTGGTGAAGTCAACCTTCCATGTCTCTGGTGATGTCAACCATCGATGTATCTCTGGTGATGTCAACCTTCCATGTATCACTGGTAATGTCAACCATCCATGTCTGTCTGGCGAAGTCAACCTTCCATGTCTCTCTGGTGATGTCAACCTTCCATGTCTCTCTGGTGATGTCAACCTTCCATGTATCTCTGGTAATGTCAACCATCCATGTCTGTCTGGCGAAGTCAACCTTCCATGTCTCTCTGGTGATATCAACCTTCCATGTATCTCGTTTAATGTCAACCATCCATGTCTGTCTGGTGAAGTCAACCTTCCATGTCTCTCTGGTGATGTCAACCTTCCATGTCTCTCTGGTGATGTCAACCTTCCATGTCTCTCTGGTGATGTCAACCTTCCATGTCTCTCTGGTGATGTCAACCTTCCATGTCTCTGGTGATGTCAACCTTCCATGTCTCTGGTGATGTCACCCTTCCATGTCTCTGGTGATGTCAACCTTCCATGTCTCTGTGATGTCAACCTTCCATGTCTCTGGTGATGTCAACCTTCCATGTCTCTGGTGATGTCAACCTTCCATGTCTCTCTGGTGATGTCAACCTTCCATGTCTCTGGTGATGTCAACCTTCCATGTCTCTGGTGATGTCAACCTTCCATGTCTCTGTGAGTCAACCTTCCATGTCTCTGGTGATGTCAACCTTCATGTCTCTGGTGATGTCAACCTTCCATGTCTCTGTGAGTAACCTTCCATGTCTCTGTGATGTCAACCTTCCATGTCTCTCTTGTGATGTCAACCTTCCATGTCTCTGGTGATGTCAACCTTCCATGTCTCTCTTGTGATGTCAACCTTCCATGTCTCTATTGTGATGTCAACCTTCCATGTCTCTCTTGTGATGTCAACCTTCCATGTCTCTGATGATGTCAACCTTCCATGTCTCTGATGATGTCAACCTTCCATGTCTCTCTTGTGATGTCAACCTTCCATGTCTCTCTTGTGATGTCAACCTTCCATGTCTCTCTTGTGATGTCAACCTTCCATGTCTCTCTTGTGATGTCAACCTTTCATGTCTCTAGTGATGTCAACCTTCCATGTCTCTGATGAAGTTAACCTTCCATGTCTCTCTTGTGATGTCAACCTTTCATGTCTCTGGTGATGTCAACCTTCCATGTCTCTGATGAAGTTAACCTTGCATGTCTCTGGTGATGTCAACCTTCCATGTCTCTCTGGTGATGTCAACCTTTCATGTCTCTGGTGATGTCAACCTTCCATGTCTCTGATGAAGTTAACCTTCCATGTCTCTCTTGTGATGTCAACCTTTCATGTCTCTGGTGATGTCAACCTTCCATGTCTCTGATGAAGTTAACCTTGCATGTCTCTGGTGATGTCAACCTTCCATGTCTCTCTTGTGATGTCAACCTTGCATGTCTCTTCGATGTCACGAGATAAGCCACTTTTTTTAGCTTGCCATATTATAATACTTCCTTAAATAATTAATTATGGTTCATGCAGGGACTGCAAGGAGATCTTAAGAGTTACCTTGTCTTCTTGAGTACCTCGTCGCATGCAAAGTCTTCTTGCAGATATTACACAAGTTGTCGCAAGAAGCTTTAAATGTGACATCTTATTAATGCATGTAGAGCTTTATCAAGTTATGGCTTGATAAAGCTCTATATAGAGCCAAATTCTGCTAGTTTAGCTGTTTATTATGCACCCTCATTACCATGCTATAGGTAGTGGTAGTCCAAAGATATCAGAGGCATGTAATGTGTCGAGGCATTGAGAACCCAGTGTTATGATAGCTACGTCAGTTAGTGTTTGTGAGCAACTGGTAACAGTTGTAATATAGAAGTCTGAGCTGCAACTTATGCATTTGATTTTATGAAAGATTGGCTTCTCTTTTAATTACTTTGACGGTAAAGAATAAACAGTCACAATATCGTCATAATCTCGCTCGACGATAGGCTTTTCGTCTCTCATTCTCCGTGTCTTCAGCAACTGTGACTCTCAGTTTACTGTCTCAGAAGTTTCCACTCCTCACAGCTCGTTCTCTCTCCTTGGATTACCTTCCGGTATTATAAACTGTTTACTCACATGTTCAATGGACTTTCTTTTCTCCCAAACTCTCTTCTTTGAAATCTCCTGTTCTTTGCCTTTCCTGTATTTCCAGCCTCTAAATCTTAACAATATCCTCTGTTATTTAGACATTAAACCTACATTTTGCTACATTCGTAGTAATCTAGTTCGTAGCTCTCCTGCCACTGATGCTTCTGGAGTCTGTTTTATTTCCTGCTTCTCTTGTCCTCTTCAATACTTGGGGGAAACTGGCCGCTCTTTTTCTAACAGATTTAAAGAACACAAAAGAAGTGTTAGACTTGTCGACACTAATACTGCTCTTTTCTGTCATGTTAGAGATCACAGTCATCCTATTAACTGGTCTTCTTGTAAAACTGTCTACTCTGCTTCTAGCCTTCACAGTCACTATCTTGTTCTAGCCTCCCATATACACAACTTTCCTAGTATGAACGTTAGTCCTGGCTTTGCCTCTGTAGATGCCTTCCTGTCTCACTGCATTGTTAAATGTTCTAAACCTCGGAGCACTCGTGACTTGACCTGACCTTTGTCTCAGCATTTCCTTATTTCTTCATCCTTTCTATATTTTCTTTGCATTTCCTGTCGTCTGTATAGGTGGATTCTGTCCAACAGGGTTTTATCCAGCAGGGGAATTCGTCCTCCTGAGCTAGTAGCTCTCCTTCAGTGCTCCTCTGTTCTCTTGTTCTTATAGACTGTCTCCTCAATTACTATTACTACTTCTATTTTTTGCTAATACTTCAGTCTGCCATTTTTTCAGTACTATTGCTACTACTACTATTATCACTAATATCACTACTATTACTCCCTAATCCCATTCTACCGCTCCCTTCCCCATCCCGTATATATACTTGCTCCCTTCCTTCTTGCTTCTCTGTGTGGCTTGTTAATGGTTCGTGGCAGACTGATATGTCGTCATAAGTTTTAGTCTCCCGTGGCTGCTTCTATGTATCCAAGTTGTAATAATGGCAGAATTAATGACGATCTGTTAGGTAAAAGGACACATGTACAACTGATGTAAAATTTTATTATGGCAACGTTTCGCTCTCCAGGAGTTTTGTCAAGCCGGTAAGCGCTTGATAAAGCTCCTGGAGAGCGAAACGTTGCCACAATAAAAGGACACTTTAGTAGCACATATGTGTTTTTACTTAACTTCGAAGCTCTATCGTCATTATCCTAATTTTCTCTTAATTCTTTACTTTCACTTAAACATCTCTTACAAGTGGATAATTTGGATTGTCCTCGAAGCCATATAACTTGATGTCACCACTGCCACCCACTCCCTTGTCACCATTGCTACGCTCCATTGCTGTCACTACTGTCACACCCACTTATCACCACTGTCACCCACACTGCTACTTAACAGACTTAACCATACTCAGGGCTCTTCCAAGCCCCTTCCACTGCGTGAACATGTGTCTTACTTACCCTTCCACTGGCCCCAGTCATCTCTTACATAGTCCTTCACTTAGTCTCAGCCACCTAGAGGGAGATATTGTTTCTTACCATCGGGAAGTTTCTTGCTTTCATTATGTTCGTGATGATTTTCACACAGTTGTTGCCGCAAAGGATTTTCACTCAGTGTGTTCCAATGCTTATGTCATTTCTCACCTGTTTCGAGTTTTTTTTCCCTGCTCTGACGTTCCTGCCCTAGACCAGGCTTCCCTGTTGATTGTCTGGTTAATCAGGCTGTTGCTGATTGTGGCCTGCCATCCCGCATTCCCATTACAGCCAGGTTGATCTGGCACACCGCGGAGGTAGTGACTTAGTTTCTTTTTGAATACTCACATACTTGTTCCAGCATTATTTCTGATAACTGTTGGTAGCAGGTTGAAAAGTCTTGGTCTGTGGACGTTGATACATTGTTCTCCTATTGTGCTCACAGCTTCCTTGCTTTTCACTGGGTCTGTTTTACACTTACTCTCGTATCTCTCACTTCAGTATGTTGTTATGATAGTGTGCAGATTTGAGACTAGGCCCCCAGTATCTTCCATGCATTATATCAAGTATCTCTTTAGCCTTCTCTCCAGTGAGTATATTCTCAGTACTCTGAGGAAGGCAGTTAAGACTCTTAGTATTTTCTCCAGATCTACTATCTCTCCTGTCTTGAAGGGAGTAGTCAACAACGAGCAGTACTCAGGCGAGAGAGCACATGTGAGTTGAATAGCGCCACCTCGACATTATTTCTGCTGTTTTGAAAATACTGATTATCCACTCAGTCGTCTTCCTGGCTGTTGCAGGGTTTGCTGTATGTACTTGTATGTTATTTTTATGTACATTATATATATATATATATATATATATATATATATATATATATATATATATATATATATATATATATATATATATATATATATATATATATATATATATATATATATATATATATATACACTGCCGGGGAGCTGGACGAAGTATTTGACATGTAGCTCTGAGTTGTAATCTACGTTGTTTTACTCTTGTCAATATATTTTGTCAATGTATTTTGTTTTGATGTTTTGGCCCGCCTCATGGTGAGCGAAAACACATGACACTCTAGTACACTGAACCACACAATCCTTAAGAGTAGCGCATCCAGTAGAATTGGATGTTGTACTCGCTACCCAAGGACATACGGTGGTGTGGACGCCTCTAAGCTTATTTCATTCTACTCCCTGTTTGGTGTGTGTTAGCGTGTTAGATAGGAGAGAATGGAGACAAATGGTTTTGAGGACTTGACGTGCTGTTGGAGTGTAGGCAAGGTAACATTTATGAAGGGATTCAGGTAAACCGGCAGGCCGGACTTGATTCCTGGAGATGGGAAGTACAGTGCCGGCACTCTGAAGGAGGGGTGTTAATGTTGCAGTTTTGTAGCTGTAGTGTAAACACGCCTCTGGCAAGACAGTGATGGAGTGAATGATGCTGAAAGTTTTTCTTTGTCGGGCCACCCTGCCTTGGTGGGAAACGGCCGATGTGTTAATAAAAAAAGAATATATATATATATATGCAAGACAACCACTATGAAAAAATAGAGGAATTCCAAGCACTTTCGTGACTACTCACATTATCAAGGAACTATAAAAAGAAACATGACAAGAGGGTTATAAAGGGGCAAGACTACACCTCACAGTGGGAAGAGTTTCAGGTCCTTTCTTATGTTCCTCTTCACAGAGTCGTGCGATGTTACGCTACTGTGAGGTGTTTGTTAGTATGACGTGACTGTGAGGTGTAGTCTTGGGAGATGTTACTTTTGAGCCAAGTGAGAGAGTAATTGTTGTAGGGGACCTAAATGCTAAAGTAGAAGAAGCTTTTAGAGAGGGTGTGGTAGGTAAGTTTGGGGTGCCAGGTGTAAATGATAATCGGGAGCATTTGATTGAACTTTGTATAGAAAGGGGTTTGGTTATAGGTAACACATATTTTAAGAAAAATAGGATAAATAAGTGTACAAGATATGATGCTGGGCGAAATGGTAGATAAAAGACTTTTGGGTAAACTTCACGATGTACATGTTTATAGAGGGGCCACAGATATATCAGATCACTTTTTAGTTGTAGCTACAGAGTAAAAGGTAGATGGGATACAAGGAAAATGGAGGCAGCAAGTAAGAGAGAAGTGAAAGTTTATAAACTAAAGGAGGAAGAAGTTAGGGTAAGATATAAACAACTGTTGGAGGATAGATGGGCTAGTGAGAGTGTAGGCAATGGGGTAGACGATGTATGGGGTAGGTTTAAGAATGTAGTGTTAGAGTGTTCAGCAGAAGTTTGTGGTTATAGGAAAGTGGGTGCGGGAGGGAAGAAGAGCGATTGGTGGAATGATAATGTAAAGAGAGTAGTAAGGGAGAAAAAGTTAGCATATGAGAGGTTTTTACAAAGTAGAAGTGATGCAAGGAGGGAAGAGTATATGGAGAGAAAAAGAGAGGTTAAGAGAGTGGTGAAGTAATGTAAAAAGAGAGCAAATGAGAGAGTGGGTGAGATGTTATCAACAAATTTTGTTGAAAATAAGAAAAAGTTTTGGAGTGAGATTAATAATTTGAGGAAGCCTAGGGAACAAATGGATTTGTTAGTTAAAAATAGGGGATCAGAGTTATTAAATGGAGAGTTAGAGGTATCGGGAAGATGGAGGGAATATTTTGAGGAGTTGTTAAATGTTGATGAAGATAGGGAAGCTGTGATTTCATGTATAGGGCAAGGAGGAATAACATCTTATAGGAGTGAGGAAGAGCCAGTTGTGAGTGTGGGGGAAGTGCATGAGGCAGTGGATAGAATGAAAGGGGGTAAAGCAGCTGGGATTGATAACATAAAGATAGAAATGTTAAAAGTAGGTGAGGATATAGTTTTGGAGTGGTTGGTGCTATTTATTTATTTATTTATTAACACATCGCCCGTTTCCCACCAAGGCAGGGTGGCCTGAAAAAGAAAAACTTTCATCATCATTCCCTCCATCACTGTCTTGACAGAGGCATGTTTACACTACAGTTATAAAACTGCAACATTAACACCCCTCCTTCAGAGTGCAGACACTGTACTTCCCATCTCCAGGACTCAAGTCCGGCCTGCCAGTTTCCCTGAATTGCTTCATAAATGTTACTTTGCTTCCACTCCAACAGCACGTCAAGTATTAGAAACCATTTGTCTCCATTCACTCCTATCAAATACGCTCATGCATGCTTTCTGGAAGTCCAAGCCCCTCGCACACAAAACCTCTTATACCCCGTCCCTCCAACCTTTCCTAGGCCGACCCCTACCCCGCCTTCCCTCCACTACAGATAACAACCCCTCCTCAGCCCTCTGGATAATAGTCTTGGTAATCCCGCACCTCCTCCTAATTTCCACACTACGAATTCGCTGCATTATATTCACACCACACATTGATCTCAGACATGACATCTCCACTGCCTCCAGCCTTCTCCTCGTTGCAACATTCACAACACATGCTTCACACCCATATAAGAGTGTTGGTATAACTATACTCTCATACATTCCCCTCTTTACTTCCACGGACAAAGTTCTTTGTCTCCACAGACTCCTAAGTGCACCACTTACCCTTTTACCCTCATCAATTCTATGATTCACCTCATCCTTCATAGACCCATCTGCTGACACGTCCACTCCTAAATATCTGAATACATTCACCTTCTCCATACTCTCTCCCTCCAATCTGATATCCAATCTTTCATCACCTAATCTTTTTGTTATTCCTATATTCACTTTCAATTTACTTTTTTTACATTCCCTACCAAAATCATCCACCAACCTCTGCAACTTCTCTTCAGAATCTCCCAAAAGCACAGTGTCATGAGCAAAGAGCAGCTGTGACAACTCCCACTTTGTGTTAGATTCTTTATCTTTTAACCCCACACCTCTTGCCAACACCCCCGCATTCACTTCTCTTACAACCCCATCTATAAGTATATTGAACAGCCATGGTGACATCACACATCCTTGTCTAAGGCCCACTTTTACTGGGAAATAATCTCCCTCTCTCCTACATACTCTAACCTGAGCCTCACTATCCTCGTATAAGTGTATGGAAGAGGGTAAGGTACCTAGGGATTGGCAGAGAGCAAGCATAGTTTCTTTGTATAAATGCAAAGGGGACAAAAGAGAGTGTAAAAATTATAGGGGAATAAATGTGTTGAGTATACCTGGTAAAGTGTATGGTAGAGTTATTATTGAAAGAATTATGAGTAAGACGAAGAGCATTATAGCAGATGAACAAGGAGGCTTTAGAAAGGGTAGGGGGTGTGTAGACCAAGTGTTTGCAGTGAAAGATATAGGTGAACAATATTTAAATAAGGGTAAAGAGGTTTTTGTGTCATTTATGGATTTGGAAAAGGCGTATGATAGGGTGGATAGTTTGGCAATGTGGCAGATGTTGCAAATGTATGGAATAAGACGTAGGTTATTGAAAGCGGTGAAAAGGTTTTACGAGGATAGTGAGGCTCAGGTTAGAGTATGTAGGTGAGAGGGAGATTATTTCCCAGTAAAAGTAGGCCTTAGACAGGGATGTGTGATGTCATTATGGTTGTTCAATGTATTTATAGATAGAGTTGTAAGAGAAATGAATTCTCGGGTGTTGGCAAGAGGGTTAAAAGATAAATAATGTAGCACAAAGTGGGAGTTGTCGCAGATGCTCTTTGCTGATGACACTGTGCTTTTGGGAGATTCTGAAAAAAAGTTGCAGAGATTGGTTGATGA
>WNWK01003364.1:25000-42500 GCA_009830355.1 Cherax destructor | reverse complement strand
GGTGAATATAGGTAAGCCAGTGGCACTAGGTGACAAGGACAGTAACAGGTATAGTGTAACATCAGAACCGAGCAGGAAGGAAAAAAGAGAAAGGTGGGTCTCTAAATTTAATATACTAATAGTCGTATTGCTAGGAATAAGATGGACGAGTTGAGATTAGTTCTACTGTCTTCAAATTATGTCCTAGAATCTGTATTGATAAAGCCACTGGAGGGCGAAACGTCTACAATAAAGATACCCAGATGTTGCACATGTGTGTATATTTTCATCCTGGTATACCGCCACTCAAGACACCTAAGTCGTTACTACAGTAAGTAAGTTTATTCAGTTATACACAAATACAGTTACATAGATAATCATACAGTTACGTAGATAATCATACAGTTACGTAGATAATCATACAAAACAGCATATGTGTAGAGAACCCAGGATAACCCAAAAAAGCCAGACAGAGTGACTTATTTCCATTGGGGTCCTGTTATAGGCAGCCGAGTGTGTAAATCATTAGGAGTTTTAAGTGAGAAATAAAGGCAGTAAGAGAGTAAAGTGGTGTATGCTGGGTGTCACAATGGAGTTACTATAATGGTACTCAACACTTTACAAAGCATTCAGACAGGAACGGCTATTATTAGGTCGAGGGAGGGAGAAGGGTGGGTCAGGGGCTGTGTGTGTTTGTGTTGGTGATGGTTACCTTGGGTACATAACTACCCACCCACCCCCTTCACCCTCCTCTGTGTTCCATAAAATCATAAGAAGGAAGAACACTGCAGCAGACCTACTGGCCCATACTAGGCACGTTTTGCTCAAATCCAAATCCACTAACAAAAATATTTGCCCAACCCATTTTCACTGCTGTCCAAGGAATAAGCTTTGATAATTCTATTAACTCAACGTGCAAGTCCAACTTCCATCCATCCCTCATGTGCTTACATGACTCTTGAAGAAAGTACTCTTGAAGAAAGTACTCTTGAAGAAAGTACTCTTGAAGAAAGTACTCTTGAAGAAAGTACTCTTGAAGAAAGTACAGCATATACCTGGAGTTTACCTGGAGAGGGTTTCGTGGGGTCAACGCCTCCGCGGCTCGGTCTGAGATCAGGCCTCGTGGTGGATCAGGATCTGATCAATCAGGCTGTTACTGCTGGCCGCATGCAAACTGACGTACGAACCACAGCCCGGCTGGTCAGGTACTGACTTTAGGTACCTGTCCAGTGTCTTCTTGAAGACAGCCAGGGGTCTATTGGTAATCCCTCTTATGTATGCTGGGAGGCAGTTGAACAGTCTTGGGCCCCATACACTTATTGTGTTGTCTATGATAGGAGAAGTGGCACAGTAGATGGTTTCACTGTAACTCTGCCTACTTCTACTTCGACTCATAAGAACATAAGAACATAAGAAAGAAGGAACACTGCAGCAGGCCTACTGGCCCATGCGAGGCAGGTCCAAATCTCCCACCGGCTTAAGCCAATGCCCCGACCCATCCAGGTCAGGTTACATTCACTTAAGGAAGGAGCACGGCATCTGACCTAGTAGCACAAACTAGTCAGGTCCAACTCACACACCGCACCCACTCATATATTTATCTAGCCTATTTTTAAAACTACACAACGTTTTAGCCTCTATAACTGTACTCGGGAGTTTGTTCCACTCATCGACAACTCTATTACCAAACCAATGCTTTCCTATATCCTTCCTGAATCTGAATTTATCCAACTTAAAGCCATTGCTGCGAGTCCTGTCAATACAAGATATTTTTAGCACGCTATTTACATCACCTTTATTTATTCCTGTTTTCCATTTATACACCTCAATCATATCCCCCTAATTCTACGCCTTTCTAGAGGTGCAGATTCAGGGCCCTCAGTCTATCCTCATAGGGAAGATTTCTGATACATGGAATCAACTTAGTCATCCTCCTTTGTACGTTTTCCAGAGCATTTATATCCATTCTGTAATACGGTGACCAAAACTGTGCAGCATAATCTAGATGAGGCCTAACCAAGGATATATAGAGTTGAAGAACAACCTGAGGACTCCTATTATTTATGCTTCTTGATATGAAGCCAAGGATTCTGTTCGCTTTATTGCGAACACTTATGCACTGCTGTCTTGGTTTTAGATTACTGCTAACCAGAACTCCTAAATCCTTTTCGCAATCAGTAGTATTAAGATCTACATTATTTAGTTTATATGTGGCATGGTTATTGTCCTGTCAATATTTAGAACTTTGCATTTATCTATATTAAACTGCATCTGCCACTTCTCCGACCACTGCATCAGTCTATTCAAATCTTCCTGGAGTGCTCTAATGTCCTCATTTGAATGAATTGGACGGCCTATTTTGGTGCCATCGGCAAACTTGCTTATGTCGCTATTTATTCCCTCCTCTATGTCGTTTATGTAGATTGTGAACAACAAGGGGCCCAATACTGACCCCTGTGGAACACCGCTTGTGACACTTCCCCACTCTGATTTCTCCCCATTTATGCAAACTCTCTGCTGCCTATTTGTCAACCATGCCTCTATCCAGGAAAAAAATTCTCCTCCTATTCCGTGTGCCTTAATTTTCCTCAATAGTCTCTGATGTGGGACTCTATCAAAAGCCTTACTGAAGTCCATATACACAACATCATATTCATTACCATGATCTACCTCCTCAAATACCTTAGTGAAAAAAGTTATTAAATTTGTAAGGCAGGAACGCCCTTTTGTAAAACCGTGCTGAGAGTCATTGATTAATTTATGCTTTTCAAGATGGCTACGAATTGCCTCGGCAATTATTGATTCCATAAATTTTCCCACTATGGAGGTTAGGCTTATTGGTCTATAGTTTGAAGCTAAGGACCTGTCTCCTGCTTTGAAAATAGGTATTACATTTGCCATTTTCCACTTATTTGGCACCATGCCAGTTTGCAGTGATATGTTGAAAAGATTAGCCTGAATACAGTATATAAGTCACTTCTCCGACCACTTTCTTCAAGATTGATGGACTACCTGGAGTCTACCTCTAGAGAATTCCAGGGGTCAACGCCCCCGCGGCCCGGTCTGTGACCAGGCCTCCTGTTGGACCAGAGCCTGATCAACCAGGCTGTTACTGCTGAACACATCGACTCCAGGCTGAGTGACTGATTACCTCAAACCACCTCTCCTTACACAGTTCATCTTTGTATTGGACTGATGAAGCCACTGTGTGACGAAACGTTTCCTCAATAAAAATTCCCATATGTTGCATAAGTGTCTCATTCTTTAATAAAAAAATAGGTACCTCTGTGTTAGCCTAGTGTCGTGGGTTTCATATAAGGGAATAAAATTTGTTAGAAAACTCACGTACTTGTAGAATGTCATAGTGAGTTTAATAAAACACTCCAGCCTTGTGTGTGTAAGACTTAGTAGTTAATATCTGCACCTTATGCAAGACTTGACTACGATAACATATTGTAATCCATAATTACATCTACCACTGTCATGCTAGTTCCCAGCACTCACTGTCACAGTGCTGGGTCGAGGACACATGATAGTTCCCAGCACTCACTGTCACAGTGCTGGGTCGAGGACACATGATAGTTCCCAGCACTCACAGTCACAGTGCTGGGTCGAGGACACATGATAGTTCCCAGCACTCACTGTCACAGTGCTGGGTCGAGGACACATGATAGTTCCCAGCACTCACTGTCACATTGCTGGGTCGAGGACACATGATAGTTCCCAGCACTCACTGTCACAGTGCTGGGTCGAGGACACATGATAGTTCCCAGCACTCACTGTCACAGTGCTGGGTCGAGGACACATGATAGTTCCCAGCACTCACTGTCACAGTGCTGGGTCGAGGACACATGATAGTTCCCAGCACTCACTGTCACAGTGCTGGGTCGAGGACACATGATAGTTCCCAGCACTCACTGTCACAGTGCTGGGTTGAGGACACATGATAGTTCCCAGCACTCACTGTCACAGTGCTGGGTCGAGGACACATGATAGTTCCCAGCACTCACTGTCACAGTGCTGGGTTGAGGACACATGATAGTTCCCAGCACTCACTGTCACAGTGCTGGGTCGAGGACACATGATAGTTCCCAGCACTCACTGTTACAGTGCTGGGTCGAGGACACATGATAGTTCCCAGCACTCACTGTCACAGTGCTGGGTCGAGGACACATGATAGTTCCCAGCACTCACTGTCACAGTGCTGGGTCGAGGACACATGATAGTTCCCAGCACTCACTGTCACAGTGCTGGGTCGAGGACAATGATAGTTCCCAGCACTCACTGTCACAGTGCTGGGTCGAGGACACATGATAGTTCCCAGCACTCACTGTCACAGTGCTGGGTCGAGGACACATGATAGTTCCCAGCACTCACTGTCACATTGCTGGGTCGAGGACACATGATAGTTCCCAGCACTCACTGTCACAGTGCTGGGTCGAGGACACATGATAGTTCCCAGCACTCACTGTCACATTGCTGGGTCGAGGACACATGATAGTTCCCAGCACTCACTGTCACAGTGCTGGGTCGAGGACACATGATAGTTCCCAGCACTCACTGTCACAGTGCTGGGTCGAGGACACATGATAGTTCCCAGCACTCACTGTCACAGTGCTGGGTTGAGGACACATGATAGTTCCCAGCACTCACTGTCACAGTGCTGGGTCGAGGACACATGATAGTTCCCAGCACTCACTGTCACAGTGCTGGGTTGAGGACATGATAGTTCCCAGCACTCACTGTCACAGTGCTGGGTCGAGGACACATGATAGTTCCCAGCACTCACTGTTACAGTGCTGGGTCGAGGACACATGATAGTTCCCAGCACTCACTGTCACAGTGCTGGGTCGAGGACACATGATAGTTCCCAGCACTCACTGTCACAGTGCTGGGTCGAGGACACATGATAGTTCCCAGCACTCACTGTCACAGTGCTGGGTCGAGGACACATGATAGTTCCCAGCACTCACTGTCACAGTGCTGGGTCGAGGACCATGATAGTTCCCAGCACTCACTGTCACAGTGCTGGGTCGAGGACACATGATAGTTCCCAGCACTCACTGTCACAGTGCTGGGTCGAGGACACATGATAGTTCCCAGCACTCACTGTCACAGTGCTGGGTCGAGGACACATGATAGTTCCCAGCACTCACTGTCACAGTGCTGGGTCGAGGACACATGATAGTTCCCAGCACTCACTGTCACAGTGCTGGGTCGAGGACACATGATACTTCCCAGCACTCACTGTCACAGTGCTGGGTCGAGGACACATGATAGTTCCCAGCACTCACTGTCAGAGTGCTGGGTCGAGGACACATGCTAGTTCCCAGCACTCACTGTCACAGTGCTGGGTCGAGGACACATGATAGTTCCCAGCACTCACTGTCACAGTGCTGGGTCGAGGACACATGATAGTTCCCAGCACTCACTGTCACAGTGCTGGGTCGAGGACACATGATAGTTCCCAGCACTCACTGTCACAGTGCTGGGTCGAGGACACATGATAGTTCCCAGCACTCACTGTCACAGTGCTGGGTCGAGGACACATGATAGTTCCCAGCACTCACTGTCACAGTGCTGGGTCGAGGACACATGATACTTCCCAGCACTCAATGTCACAGTGCTGGGTCGAGGACACATGATAGTTCCCAGCACTCACTGTTACAGTGCTGGGTCGAGGACACATGATAGTTCCCAGCACTCACTGTCACAGTGCTGGGTCGAGGACACATGATAGTTCCCAGCACTCACTGTCACAGTGATGGGTCGAGGACACATGATAGTTCCCAGCACTCACTGTCAGAGTGCTGGGTCGAGGACACATGATAGTTCCCAGCACTCACTGTCACAGTGCTGGGTCGAGGACACATGATAGTTCCCAGCACTCACTGTCACAGTGTTGGGTCGAGGAAACATGATAGTTCCCAGCACTCACTGTCACAGTGCTGGGTCGAGGACACATGATAGTTCCCAGCACTCACTGTCACAGTGCTGGGTCGAGGACACATGATAGTTCCCAGCACTCACTGTCACAGTGCTGGGTCGAGGACACATGATACTTCCCAGCACTCACTGTCACAGTGCTGGGTCGAGGACACATGATAGTTCCCAGCACTCACTGTTACAGTGCTGGGTCGAGGACACATGATAGTTCCCAGCACTCACTGTCACAGTGCTGGGTCGAGGACACATGATAGTTTCCAGCACTCACTGTCACAGTGCTGGGTCGAGGACACATGATAGTTCCCAGCACTCACTGTCACAGTGCTGGGTCGAGGACACATGATAGTTCCCAGCATTCACTGTCACAGTGCTGGGTCGAGGACACATGATAGTTCCCAGCACTCACTGTCACAGTGCTGGGTCGAGGACACATGATAGTTCCCAGCACTCACTGTCACAGTGCTGGGTCGAGGACACATGATAGTTCCCAGCACTCACTGTCACAGTGCTGGGTCGAGGACACATGCTAGTTCCCAGCACTCACTGTCACAGTGCTGGGTCGAGGACACATGATAGTTCCCAGCACTCACTGTCACAGTGCTGGGTCGAGGACACATAAGAACATAAGAAAGGAGGAACACTGCAGCAGGCCTACTGGCCCATGCGAGGCAGGTCCAAATCTCCCACCGACTTAAGCCAATGCCCCGACCCATCCAGGTCAGGTTACATTCACTTAAGGAAGGAGCACGGCATCTGACCTAGTAGCACAAACTAGTCAGGTCCAACTCACACCCACCCGCACCTACTCATATATTTATCCAGCCTATTTTTAAAACTACACAACGTTTTAGCCTCTATAACTGTACTCGGGAGTTTGTTCCACTCATCGACAATTCTATTACCAAACCAATGCTTTCCTATATCCTTCCTGAATCTGAATTTATCCAACTTAAAGCCATTGCTGCGAGTCCTGTCAATACTAGATATTTTTAGCACGCTATTTACATCACCTTTATTTATTCCTGTTTTCCATTTATACACCTCAATCATATCCCCCCTAATTCTACGCCTTTCTAGAGAGTGCAGATTCAGGGCCCTCAGTCTATCCTCATAGGGAAGATTTCTGATACATGGAATCAACTTAGTCATCCTCCTTTGTACGTTTTCCAGAGCATTTATATCCATTCTGTAATACGGTGACCAAAACTGTGCAGCATAATCTAGATGAGGCCTCACCAAGGATATATAGAGTTGAAGAACAACCTGAGGACTCCTATTATTTATGCTTCTTGATATGAAGCCAAGGATTCTGTTCGCTTTATTGCGAACACTTATGCACTGCTGTCTTGGTTTTAGATTACTGCTAACCAGAACTCCTAAATCCTTTTCGCAATCAGTAGTATTAAGATCTATATTATTTAGTTTATATGTGGCATGGTTATTGTCCTGTCCAATATTTAGAACTTTGCATTTATCTATATTAAACTGCATCTGCCACTTCTCCGACCACTGCATCAGTCTATTCAAATCTTCCTGGAGTGCTCTAATGTCCTCATTTGAATGAATTGGACACATGATAGTTCCCAGCACTCACTGTCACAGTGCTGGGTTAAGGACACATGATAGTTCCCAGCACTCACTGTCACAGTGCTGGGTTAAGGACACATGATAGTTCCCAGCACTCACAGTCACAGTGCTGGGTTAAGGACACATGATAGTTCCCAGAACTCACTGTCACAGTGCTGGGTCGAGGACACATGATAGTTCCCAGCACTCACTGTCACAGTGCTGGGTCGAGGACACATGCTAGTTCCCAGCACTCACTGTCACAGTGCTGGGTCGAGGACACATGATAGTTCCCAGCACTCACTGTCACAGTGCTGGGTCGAGGACACATGCTAGTTCCCAGCACTCACTGTCACAGTGCTGGGTCGAGGACACATGCTAGTTCCCAGCACTCACTGTCACAGTGCTGGGTTGAGGACACATGATAGTTCCCAGCACTCACTGTCACAGTGCTGGGTTAAGGACACATGATAGTTCCCAGCACTCACTGTCACAGTGCTGGGTTAAGGACACATGATAGTTGTCATGTAGGGGGGGGGGGTAAGGAATAAAAGGGAGGGAGTGAGTAGGCAGGAGAGGTGAGGTTGACAGGAGCGGAGGTAATGTGAGGTCACTGGTGACTACACCATCACCTCTCATTACCACCACACTACTCACCCTCTCTCTACCTAAAATAAAATATAATAAAATAAAGTATAAGCATAAAGAATAATACGAATATAACGGGGACAGTGAATATTACTATTCCACTCAAACACAGTTTATTTAAGTCCTTGTACAATAATATATTTGGGAACAGGAGAACACTATTGGGTTTAGATAAATGGGGATTGTACATATAAGCAGGGAGACAGGGAATACAATCAACTGACGAAACAGAATATAACTTACAATATAGTTCAGAGGACAGTTCACCACAGGAACTCAGTCACACTTCTAGCCACAGGTCCCAAGACCTGCTCCAACAGAACTCTGCCCAGTGTCTCCAACAGTCTCCTCCAGAGACTCTACAGCAGCTCTCTCCCAGAGCTTTGCACACCGACAGCCGCTCTGCTAGAATCTCGTGCCCAGAGCTCTGCACACAGGCCAGAGCTCCGCCAGAATCTCCGGCCCAGAGCTCTGCACACAGGCCAGAGCTCCGCCAGAATGTCTCCAGCCCAGAGCTCCGCACACAGGACAGAGCTCCGCCAGAATCACCCTAGCCCAGAGCTCCGCACACAGGCCAGAGCTCCGCTAGAATCTTTTTCTCTAGTTGTTTCCTCGGCCTTATATATGGTCCTCCAAGCATCCCCCCAATGAGGAGTGCACCATGTGCTTTGACCTGACGCTAGTCCAAAAGACAAAAGACCTGAGCCTTAATCCGAGAGGCGTGGTCTGACAGCTATTTACCAAGTGCAGGTGTGGCTGCTTAGGTAGACCTCACAGCACACTGACTACATCACATAGTTCCCAGCACTCACTGTCACAGTGCTGGGTCGAGGACACATGATAGTTCCCAGCACTCACTGTCACAGTGCTGGGTTAAGGACACATGATAGTTCCCAGCACTCACTGTCACAGTGCTGGGTCGAGGACACATGATAGTTCCCAGCACTCACTGTCACAGTGCTGGGTCGAGGACACAAGATAGTTCCCAGCAGTCACTGTCACAGTGCTGGGTCGAGGACACATGATAGTTAGTCTGGAACCAAGACGTGCGGATCATCTTTACCTTCCTCTAATCAAACATGATTGCCTCTCATCCCCCAAGCATCGTGGACAAAGACACCTGCGTACAGTTATGGTGTTTGTTGAAAGAAATACTTCGTATTAGTGGCGCCTTCAGAGGTACTAAGACAACAGACATGTAGTGAGACAGGGTCAGGTGAAATAGGGTGGGTAGTAGGTGGTATACATTGACTGATATAACGTGATACCAGTGTCCAACCTGGACAATAACTTCTTTAACAAATATTTGGAGACATTGAAGCTCTTCATTTGTTGTGGGAGAGTGATCGAGTCTGGTATTAATGTGGCTACCGGGTATGTTTGTGTGTATAGATAGTAACTATAACTGCTGGTTAACCTGCTGAGCGTCTCCCTGCTTCATGAGGCGTCAACGTTTGTTCATGTGTTTGATGTAGATGCTAAGATCAGGTAGGTACATCAGTTATACACTTACAATATTACAAACGGTGTACAGACACCACAGGTACTGCAAATAAGGTGTTCAGGTTTGACCTGAAGTCTTATCTAAGAATAGAGGCCCAAATTCCCTACACTAATATCTGTTTTGGATCTCATGAGAGTTTTCAACCATTAACTTTATAATATTGATAAGGCAGCCTAGTCAGATGATGTTAAATAGCGTCCTTGAGGAGGAAAAAAGCCTTTGTATCAAAGAAAAGACTGGATCAATCACCAGTGTGTTGTTATGAAAGAATAAGCTACGTGATACTGCCCCTCTCCCCCCATTATTGGCCTGATCTACCAGGCTGTTGATGCCGAATGCACGCAGTCCAACGTACGAGCCACAGCCTGCTTGACCAGTAGCTGATTTGATAAACTTATAAAGCTAATCTTCAAGGTGTCTAAGGGGGTTGTTGGTAATTTCTCTTATTCACAAAGGAGCATATAGAAAAGTCTTGGTTCTCTTACACTTAATGAGTTCTCTCTCAGTATACTCATCGTGCTCCTGGTATGTTATACTGTATGCCAAGCCTCTTGCTCTCATGTGTAGTAATTTCAGAGTTCAGGTTTGAGACTGCGATAGGCGATTTATGACCAGAGGTTTGGTAAGATGGGGATAGGAAGGATAGGTAAGGATGAAATATGGGAAAAGGATGGGTGGGGGAGGGAAGAGGGGTAATAAAGAAAAGTGGCCTAACCATTTGGTGTATTTTAATATAGGTATGTGTGTGTGTGTAGCATTATATATGAGATACATATGATGGGGTATACCACACTACCCATCAACGGCACACATCTATACAGGCTGCATACATGCATGGTGCTATGTTGGTAGTAGGTATATGATTTGCTATTGCCTTTTTTTCTCGGTCAGGAGGTTGGTTACAGGGCGCTTGATAGAGGTTGTCTGCTTTCCTGGAGTTGTTGGTCGGCTGAGTTGTTTCTGAGGTGGTGTCCTGCCGTAGAGCGTTCACAGATGTTACATGGTTAAATGTAAGTGTTAATTAGTTAGAAATAAAGTCTCCATAGATTGGGGTGGTTTTATCCTTACAGGACATAGAATGACTCTGGTGGTAGCCATTCTTCTATATCTTACAGGAAGATCACTCAGGATCTTTGGTCTCGGGAAGATCTCCTTGTGAATGAAACATCGGACTCTTGGTGGGAGAGACATCCTGTGGGTGTTGTGGGGAGCTATGTTAATGATGTAGTCGGTGATGTTTGCTGGTTGGGGAGGATTTCTTTGTCTGGTACATAGAGTTCTTGTATGTCAAATAATTGTCTCTTCTTTAGTCTATCTTTTCTGATATTTATTTCTGATATTTATTTCTGATATTTATTTCTGATATTTATTCCCTGTTGGATGTGTAGATCTTCCGTCATGATTCTGTTTCTCTGCCTGGTGCCTGGTGCCTGGTGCCTGGTGCCTGGTGCCTGGTGCCTGGTGCCTGGTGCCTGGTGCCTGGTGCCTGGTGCCTGGTGCCTGGTGCCTGTGCCTGGTGCCTGTGCCTGGTGCCTGGTGCCTGGTGCCTGGTGCCTGTGCCTGGTGCCTGTGCCTGGTGCCTGTGCCTGGTGCCTGGTGCCTGGTGCCTGGGGGCCTGGTGCCTGTGCCTGGTGCCTGTATCTGGTGCCTGTGCCTGGTGCCTGTTCCTGGTGCCTGGTGCCTGGTGCCTGGTGCCTGGTGCCTGGTGCCTGGTGCCTGGTGCCTGGTGCCTGGTGCCTGTGCCTGGTGCCTGTGCCTGGTGCCTGGTGCCTGGTGCCTGTGCTGGCCTGGTGCCTGGTGCCTGGTGCCTGTGCCTGGTGCCTGGTGCCTGGTGCCTGGTGCCTGGTGCCTGCCTGTGCCTGGTGCCTGTGCCTGGTGCCTGGTGCCTGGTGCCTGGTGCCTGGTGCCTGGTGCCTGGTGCCTGGTGCCTGGTGCCGGCCTGTGCCTGGTGCCTGGTGCCTGTGCCTGGTGCCTGTGCCGCCTGGTGCCTGTGCCTGGTGCCTGTGCCTGGTGCCTGTGCCTGGTGCCGTGCCTGGTGCCTGTGCCTGGTGCTTGTGCCTGGTGCCTGTGCCTGGTGCCTGTGCCTGGTGCCTGGTGCCGCCTGGTGCCTGTGCCTGGTGCCTGGTGCCTGGTGCCTGCCTGTGCCTGGTGCCTGTGCCTGGTGCCTGTGCCTGGTGCCTGGTGCCTGCCTGCCTGCCTGGTGCCTGTGCCTGGTGCCTGGTGCCTGTGCCTGGTGCCTGGTGCCTGTGCCTGGTGCCTGTGCCTGGTGCCTGTGCCTGGTGCCTGGTGCCTGTGCCTGGTGCCTGTGCCTGGTGCCTGTGCCTGGTGCCTGTGCCTGTGCCTGGGCCTGTGCCTGGTGCCTGTGCCTGGTGCCGCCTGGTGCCTGTGCCTGGTGCCTGGTGCCTGTGCCTGGTGCCTGTGCCTGGTGCCTGGTGCCTGCCTGGCCTGCCTGGTGCCTGGCTGCCTGTGCCTGGTGCCTGGTGCCTGGTGCCTGGTGCCTGTGCCTGGTGCCTGGCTGCCTGGTGCCCTGGTGCCTGGGTGCCTGGTGCCTGGTGCCTGCCGTGCCCTGTGCCTGGTGCCTGTGCCTGGTGCCTGGTGCCTGGTGCCTGGTGCCTGTGCCTGGTGCCTGTGCCTGGTGCCTGGTGCCTGTGCCTGGTGCCTGGTGCCTGTGCCTGGTGCCTGTGCCTGGTGCCTGGTGCCTGTGCCTGGTGCCTGGTGCCTGGTGCCTGGTGCCTGTGCCTGGTGCTTGTGCCTGGTGCTTGTGCCTGGTGCCTGTGCCTGGTGCCTGTGCCTGGTGCCTGGTGCCTGTGCCTGGTGTTTGTGCCTGGTGCCTGTGCCTGGTGCTTGTGCCTGGTGCTTGTGCCTGGTGCCTGTGCCTGGTGCCTGTGCCTGGTGCCTGTGCCTGGTGCCTGTGCCTGGTGCCTGTGCCTGGTGCCTGTGCCTGGTGCCTGTGCCTGGTGCCTGTGCCTGTTGCTTGTGCCTGGTGCTTGTGCCTGGTGCTTGTGTCTGGTGCTTGTGCCTGGTGCCTGTGCCTGGTGCCTGTGCCTGGTGCCTGTGCCTGGTGCCTGTGCCTGGTGCTTGTGCCTGGTGCTTGTGCCTGGTGCTTGTGCCTGGTGCTTGTGCCTGGTGCTTGTTCCTGGTGCCTGTGCCTGGTGCTTGTGCCTGGTGCCTGTGCCTGGTGCTTGTGCCTGGTGCCTGTGCCTGGTGCCTGTGACTGGTGCCTGTGATAAAGCGGAGAACTCTGTTCTGGGCTCTTTGTACCTGTAACATGTTGGATTTCGTTGTTAGTGACATGGGCACACAAGGATATTCAAGTATAGGTTTTATCATCTTGTACATGTGCTTCTTGATGTGGGAAGGGGTTTGATTAAACCTGTATAGCTGGGTGAGGTGGACTATTGCTAAGTTCACCTTTTTGGAGATGTGAGATGTTGAGTGGAGTAATCTGTTGATCTCATATCCCAGGATCTTGTTCGGGTTTCTGATGGCAATAGGTGTACCTCTGATGGAGATACCTCCCTTGTATTGGCAAAACATCCAATGGTGCTAATGAGGACTTTGTCAGGATTAGTAGTGATTCTCCCAGTTGGCTGTTCTTCAAAGTTTCGCATTCATTTCCTCTTTTGCCCTTGCATGCCTGTTTTTTTCCAGATGGGGTGGATGAAACTACATGGAAAACATCGTTATCATATTGGGTGATGATGGTATCATTGGAACCATGATACTCGAACAGCTCCGTACTCGAACAATTCGGTACTCAAACGCTTTGTTCATTAAAACAATCGCTGGGTAGTCGACCACTTGCTCGGCACTCGACCTGCCAGAACATGTGTGTCAGCCGCAGTTGTCGCTCAGTTCAAAACACCGCTGAACTCCGCTGTAAACTATTTCGTGTTTCTTTGCATTTTTTTAATATTATTTGTATAAATAAGCCACACAGTGGCTTCATCAGTCCATCAAATGGCGAAGAACAGAAGGAGTTTGAGGTAATCAGTCCCTCAGCCTTGCGTCGATGTAATCAGTCCATCAATCTTGAAAAGAATACAACATATGTGCGAAGAAATGACTTATATAGTGTAGACAGGAGAGGTGCAGCCGTCGTAGGTGGTGTCACACATGACAAATCAAAATGTGGAAGTAGGTCATTCCTAAATGTTAGGCAAGTGAAGAATTCCCTGTATTAAGATCCCAAGATGTTGCTGTGTCTGACAGGATGTAGATCAATAGTTCAGAGAATTGACAAGTTGATAAATTAAATACATTTGCAACACTTCTTCACACATATGCTGAATTCTTTTCAAGATTGATGGACTGATTACATAGACTCTAGGCTGAGGGACTGATTACCTCAAACTGTTCCTGTTCTTTACCATTCTTCTTTGTATGGACTGATGAAGCCACTGTGTGGCGAAACGTTTCCTCAATAAAGATACCCAAGTGTTGCATATGTGTCTAATTTATCAACTTGTCGGTTCTGTGAACCATTTATCTACGTGTCACAGGCTGTCAAAAGCTTCGTGTACATCCCCAGCAGCAATCCCTACAGAATTTTTCAGATGTAAATTTATGTAGCTTTCTCGCTTACATTCTAAGGAACTTCAAGTGTCTCTAGTAGCTTAGATACTTGATTAATTTATATGAAAAGTGAATGTTTTCTGGACGTTTTCCAGGTTCAGCATTTTCTTCTGACTTTATGAGGGTCGTTAGTATACAGCAATATTCCAGTCTAGAGAGAACAAGTGACTTGAAGAGAATCATCACTGACTCCTCATCTCTTGTTCTGAGTGTTCTAGTTATCAGGACAATTTTTTACTTACCATTGCAGTAATAACTTTGTTGTGATCGTTGAATGTGAGATCCTCTGACACTGACACTCCAAAATAAATCTCTAACATCGAGCATCCGCTCTAAAACATGATTTGGGCTTATCTTGTACTTATTTTCAATCGTTAATTCTTCAAGTTTACCATAACCAAGTAACTGAAACCTGTCCTCATTAAACAACAAACTGCTGTCAGTGGCTTACTGAGACTTTGTTTACATCATCTTAAGGATTTGTTGTGTCCTCGATGGACACCATTCTCATTCAGTTTCAAGTGTCGTTTGTAAAGGATGATTCGGTGCTATGATTGTCTCTATGTCAGATATAAGACTGAGAAAGTGACGTGAGGGAAGTTCTGTACCTTCAAGAACACAGCTTTTCACTGTGGCAGCTCACGATTAAACTGTTTACTATTACTCTCTGGGTTCTGTTTGTTAAGAAGTTAAATATCCATCTGACAACTTTCCCAGTAATTTTTCACACATTTTATGTGTTATTACACCATGATCACACTTGTCGAAGGATCTTGTAAACTCTGAGCACATTATATCTGCACTTTGATTGTCTTCCTCTGTGTCCAAGAACATGGCATAATGATCCACCAATTGCGATATTAAGGAGCTACCCGTTTTAAACCCGTACTGCTTTGGGTTATGCAACTGCTGTAATTCCATGTGACTGGCAATGTTGCTTCTAAAAATTTTGCAAAGATTTTGATAATGTGTGATGTTAGCGTTATCAGTCTGCGTTTTTGTTGGTGTTGTTGTTGTTGCTTTACTGCCACGTTAGCGAAGTGGGTCTATGTCAGTGGTGCTTAGTGACTGGGATGATACCACTGTTTAGGCTCCTGATAGCAAAATTCTGAATATTATTTTCCTCGGTTTTCCCATGTCCCTATATTCCATGGCTCCTGATGAAGCGCTGATACGTGTAAAGCCTCGAGCTTTATATTATTCCCCTGTGGCTCTGTGCATCTTGCGTCAACGCTTGTTATGCTAGTAGTAAGGAGCAGAGGAGGGGAGAGGGAGGGAAGGAAGAACAGATGTAATCACTGCCGACACTCAAAAATATCCTTGTTTATCACAAAAGAGAACTTTATCAATTAATCTGACTTATAATGTATATGGAGTGTGTACTGTATGCACATCATATCCAATACCTATCATGTTATAACCTTGATTATGCAGAGGAAGAGAAACACAGGAGTTGTTCTCAAGGGCAGCTGCAGAACCTGTGAACCCAGAACCTGTAACCCAGAACCTGTGAACCCAGAACCTGTGAACCCAGAACCTGTGAACCCAGAACCTGTGAACCCAGAACCTGTGAACCCAGAACCTGTGACTCATTAATTTATTACAAAATATAATTTTAAAGCCCAGCTGATGCACGGTGTATATACACTAGGTAATGTATTTACATTGTATTTAGTCCTCTCTCATTATAACCCCGACTATGCATTAAGGAGGAAGGAAAGTATATATAAATTTTAGAGTCCTTTCTCAATTTGTATATAAACATCAGCTTCCGCATCCTCACATTTTAGCCCTGATGATGTAAAAGCTATATGAAAACACCGCAGGTATTGAATGATATACAAGAAACAGCTAATTTAGTCACATTTGTTAGTGAGACCTGTGACTCCGTGGAGGAATACAATTCATATATATAAACGATGTACACTGTGGAGTCCCCATAAGCGTCAACCACAAACACTGATTAATGTCAACCACAAACACTGATCAATATCAACCACAAACACTGATCAATGTCAACCACAAACACTGATCAATGTCAACCACAAACACTGATCAATGTCAACCACAAACACTGATCAATGTCAACCACAAACACTGATCAATGTCAACCACAAACACTGATCAATGTCAACCACAAACACTGATCAATGTCAACCACAAACACTGATCAATATCAACCACAAACACTGATCAATGTCAACCACAAACACTGATCAATATCAACCACAAACACTGATCAACGTCAACCACAAACACTGATCAACGTCAACCACAAACACTGATCAATGTCAACCACAAACACTGATCAATGTCAACCACAAACACTGATCAATGTCAACCACAAACACTGATCAATGTCAACCACAAACACTGATCAATATCAACCACAAACACTGATCAATATCAACCACAAACACTGATCAATATCAACCACAAACACTGATCAATATCAACCACAAGCACTGATCAATATCAACCACAAACACTAATCAATATCAACCACAAACACTGATCAATATCAACCACAAACACTAATCAATATCAACCACAAACACTGATCAATATCAACCACAAACACTGATCAATATCAACCACAAACACTGATCAATATCAACCACAAACACTAATCAATATCAACCACAAACACTGATCAATATCAACCACAAACACTGATCAATGTGCTGCTGCAAGATTATCTCTCCACTTTCACGTTTACTCACTGTACTTTCAAAGTGTATTATCAATTACTAACATATTTAACATTTGTATAAACACACTAAGGTAAGTGAATGACTCTTAAGGAACAACGTTGAGTAGTCGCAGTGACATTATAGGCTACTAGTCTTCCTCTACTGTCTTTTAGCTATTTTTTTTTTCTTAAATTTACCCTTTTCATAAATGAACATGGCGGCAACATGATTCATATAATGCAGGAATTTCTCAACCGTTGATTAAAATGCGATCTAGTTAGTTTAACATCTTAATTATGCACCCCATACCCATGGTGTGGGCGGTAGTCAAAAGATGACAGAGGTACATAATGGGTCCAGGGACTGGACCCCAAAGTTATGATAGCTAAGCAAGGTACAAAGGTAATGAACTCCAGGTAGATCTAGTCACAATCATGGCAAGTTACAAAGGTAGAACCATCTACACTCCTATACATGGTTACAATCACTGACACGTCCACATCCGGTCACAATTGTAATGAGGTATAAGTACAAATATTAAGTGGGTCATACATCCACACTAGAGTTGTATCGGATGTGAAAATTTAGA
>WNWK01003364.1:0-20000 GCA_009830355.1 Cherax destructor | reverse complement strand
AAAAAAGCCAGAGTGCGGTGTTAGAGAGCCAGAGTGCGGTGTTAGGGAGCCAGAGTGCGGTGTTAGAGAGCCAGAGTGCGGTGTTAGAGAGCCAGAGTGCGGTGTTAGGGAGCCTGAGTGCAGTGTTAGAGAGCCAGAGTGCGGTGTTAGAGAGCCAGAGTGTGGTATTAGAGAGCCAGAGTGCGGTGTTAGAGAGCCAGAGTGCGGTGTTAGAGAGCCAGAGTGTGGTGTTAGAGAGCCAGAGTGTGGTGTTAGAGAGCCAGAGTGCAATGTTAGAGAGCCAGAGTGTGGTGTTAGAGAGGCAGAGTGTGGTGTTAGAGAGCCAGAGTGCAATGTTAGAGAGCCAGAGTGCTGTGTTATAGAGCCAGAGTGCGGTGTTAGAGAGCCAGACTGCAATGTTAGAGTGCCAGAGTGCAATGTTAGAGAGCCAGAGTGCGGTGTTAGAGAGCCAGAGTGCGGTGTTAGAGACAGAGTCCGATGCTAGGAAACCTGAGTACGATGTTAGAGAGCCAGAGTGCGGTGTTAGAGAGAGTGCGGTGTTAGAGAGAGTGCGGTGTTAGAGAGAGTGCTGTGTTAGAGAGAGTGCTGTGTTAGAGAGAGTGCGGTGTTAGAGAGAGAGAGAGTGCTGTGTTAGAGAGAGTGCTGTGTTAGAGAGAGAGAGTGCGGTGTTAGAGAGAGAGAGTGCTGTGTTAGAGAGAGAGAGAGTGCGGTGTTAGAGAGAGTGCTGTGTTAGAGAGAGTGTGGTGTTAGAGAGAGTGCGGTGTTAGAGAGAGTGCTGTGTTAGAGAGTGCTGTGTTAGAGAGAGTGCGGTGTTAGAGAGAGTGCTGTGTTACATAGAGAGGAACAACTAAGGACATTAACGACCACTATGAGAGAGAAGACGCTGTGTATCAATGGTGGTATTATTGACGAACAGCTGACCTGAAGCCACAATTAATTATATGACAAGCTAAAAATGATTTCGTTGCAGTGTTTTGTATCCTTACTTGATGTCCTACGTAATTGCCAGCCTATAAATCTAACTATGAATAATTGAAATAACCTTCCAGAAAATGTTAATGCTGTTCTTTTTTCTCTCCTCGAGACAGTGTATAAGGGAGGGTTGGGGAGACTACGAGGAGGGGGTAGTGGGAAGGGGAGGTGAGGGGTTGTGTGATGGGAAGGTGAGGGATCAGAGGGAAGGGGAGGTGAGGGGTTGTGGGAAGGGAAGGTGAGGGGTCAGCGGGAAGGGGAGGTGAGGGGTTGTGGGAAGGGGAGGTGAGAGGTTGTGTGATGGGAAGGTGAGGGATCAGAGGGAAGGGGAGGTGAGGTGTTGTGGGAAAGGGAGGTGAGGGGTTGTGGGAAGTGGAGGTGAGGGGTCAGCGGGAAGGGGAGGTGAGGGGTTGTGGGAAGGGGAGGTGAGGGGTCAGAGGGAATGGGAGGTGAGGGGTTGTGGGAACGGGAGGTGAGGGGTCAGAGGGAAGGGGAGGTGAGGGGTTGTGGGAAGGGAAGGTGAGGGGTCAGCGGGAAGGGGAGGTGAGGGGTTGTGGGAAGGGAGCATAAACAAAGGGACTGTGGAGAAAAATAAACAGGAATAGGTAAACGAGAAAGACTAATCGTTGATACCTAGATGCCATGACCCCTGGGTCAAGGTCTGAGCTGCTGACCCCACTGTCACTGGAGCCTCCTTCACGTTAATTAATGGAGGGTTAAATACTAGACACTACACGAGGGTCAGTCAAACTCTAAGTCACCTGTTCACCAACACTAACGAATGTTTACAACCCAAAAGCAAGGATTAAGGTAAATTCTCAGCATATATACACAAGTTATACATCCCAGGGAGCATAAAGCCTGCTGATATTTAGTTTGTATAATACCCGAGGCCCCAACACCAGTTTGAATCCCCCCCCCCCAAAAAAAAAAAAAAATCCTTATCTTTTATTGTGCAATATTAAAATTATAAAACATTCTTGAAGATAAAATTCTTATTTTTTCGGTATTCTTTTACTCCAATTTTCTTTTTGAAACTTCATGAATGAGCTGCAGTTTAACATAACACTTTGATCATGTAAATATATAAGCGCAGACGAGACAGATATATCACAATCTACACCTGGAAGATTCTGGAGGGACTGATCCCTAATATGCACACAGAAATCACTCCATACGAAAGCAAAAGACTTGGCACCCACCTGGCCTCCCACCAACCATAAGGGGCATTACCAGTAGACCTCTGGTTGTCTTCAAGAGGGAGCTGGACAGATACCTAAAGTCAGTGTCTGATCACCCGGGCTGTGGTTCGTACGTTGGACTACATGCAGCCAGCAGTAACAACCTTGTTGATCAGGCCCTGATCCACCGGGAGGCCTGGTCATAGACCGGGCCGCGGGGACGTCGATCCCCGGAATGCCCTCCAGGTAGACTCCAGGTAGGTAGACCGAGAGGCAAGTATATCTCTTGGTGTATAGGTAAAACTGGTCAATTATCAAGAACTCATTTAAAATTAAGACCTTTCTAAAATTTTCTCTTATATGTTTAAAGATATATATTTTTTCGTCAATGTTAATGTAAAAATTAATAATTTTGTACCAAAAGAACCTTAGAAAACTTACCTAACATTATTATAACAAGCGCAATTTAATTTAGCCTAATCCAACCAAATATATTTTAGATAAGTTTACAATAATTTAATAATAAACAAACAAAATGAAATATTTTTTCATTAGGTTCAGAATGAAATTTTTTGCGAAATAATTGCATACACAAATTTTCGCTTGCCTTATTTGGCAAGAAGAGCGATGCTATTTAAGCCAAAATCACATGTTTTACCTATTCAGCACCACACACACACACACACACACACACACACACACACACACACACACACACACACACACATATATATATATTTTTTCAACAAGTCGGCCGTCTCCCACCGAGGCAGGGTGACCCAAAAAGAAAGAAAATCCCCAAAAAGAAAATATTTTCATCATCATTCAACACTATCACCATACACATACATAATCACTGTCTTTGCAGAGGAGCTCAGATACGACAGCTGAGAATTGTCCCTCCCAGCTGTCACTATCCCAGACCCCTCCTTTAAAGTGCAGGCATTGTACTTCCCATTTCCAGGACTCAAGTCCAACTAAATCAATTAACTGGTTTCCCTGAATCCCTTCACACAATGTTACCCTGCTCACACTCCAACAGATCGTCATGTCCCAAAACCATTCGTCTCCATTCATTCCTATCTAACACGCTCACACATGCTTGCTGGAAGTCCAAGCCCTCGCCCACAATACCTCCTTTACCCTTCCCTCCAACCTTTTCTAGGACGACCCCTACCCCGCCTTCCTTCCCCTACAGATTTATACGCTCTCCAAGTCATTCTACTTTGATCCATTCTCTCTAAATGACCAAACCACCTCAACAACCCCTCTTCAGCCCTCTGACAAATACTTTTAGTAACTCCACACCTTCTCCTAATTTCCACATTCCGAATTTTCTGCATAATATTTACACCACACATTGCCCTTAGACAGGACATCTCCACTGCCTCCAGCCTCCTCCTCGCTGCAGCATTTGCAACCCATGCTTCACACCCATATAAGAGTGTTGGTACCACTATACTTTCGTACATTCCCTTCTTTGCCTCCATGGATAACGTTTTTTGTCTCCACAGATACCTCAATGCACCACTCACCTTTTTTCCTTCATCAATTCTATGGTTAACCTCATCCTTCATAAACCCATCCGCTGACACGTCAACTCCCAAATATCTGAAAACATTTACTTCTTCCATAATCCCTCTCTCCAATGTGATATCCAATTTTTCTTTATTTAAATCGTTTGATACCCGCATCACCTTACTCTTATCTATGTTCACTTTTAACTTTCTATCTTTACACACTCTCCCAAACTCGTCTACTAACCTTTGCAACTTTTCTTTAGAATCTTCCATAAGCACAGTATCATCAGCAAAAAGTAACTGTGTCAACTCCCATTTTGCATTTAATTCTCCAAAATTTAATCCCACCCCTCTCCCCAACACCCTAGCATTTACTTCTTTTACAACCCCATCTATAAATATATTAAACAACCATGGTGACATCACACATCCCTGTCTAAGACCTACTTTTACCGGGAAGTAATCTCCCTCTCTCCTACACACCCTAACCTGAGCCTCACTATCCTCATAAAAACTCTTTACAGCCTTCAGTAACTTACTACCTATTCCATACACTTGCAACATTTGCCACATTGCTCCCCTATCCACTCTATCATATGCCTTTTCTAAATCCATAAATGCAATAAAAACTTCTCTACCTTTATCTAAATACTGTTCACATATATGCTTCACTGTAAACACTTGATCTACACATCCCCTACCCACTCTAAAGCCTCCTTGCTCATCTGCAATCCTACTCTCTGTCTTACCTCTAATTCTTTCAATAATAACCCTGCCATACACTTTACCTGGTATACTCAGTAAACTTATTCCCCTATAATTTTTATACTCTTTTTATCCCCTTCCCTTTATATAAAGGAACTATACATGCTCTCTGCCAATCCCTAGGTACCTTCCCCTCTTTCATACATTTATTAAACAAAAATACCAACCACTCCAGCACTATATCCCCCCCTGCTTTTAACAACCCCCTTTCATTCTACGTAATGCCTCACGCACCTCCTCCACACTCACATCCTGCTCTTCTTCACTCCTAAACGATGTTGTACCTCCCTGGCCAGTACATGAAATTACCGCCTCCCTTTTTTCATCGACATTTAAAAGTTCCTCAAAATATTCCCGCCATCTACCCAATACCTCCAGCTCCCCATCTACTAACTCCCCTACTCTGTTTTTAACTGACAAATCCATTCGTTCCCTAGGCTTTCTTACCTTGTTTATCTCACTCAAAAAAATTTTCTTGTTTTCAGCAAAATTTCTTGACAGAGCCTCTCCCATTCTTTCATCCGCTCTTCTTTTGCACTCTCTCACCACTCTCTTAACCTTTCTTTTACTCTCCATATACTCTGCTCTTCTATTAACACTTCTGTTTTGTAAAAAACCTCTCATAAGCTACCTTTTTCTCTTTTATCACACCCTTTACTTCTTCATTCCACCACTCACTCCTCTTTCCTCCTGCACCCACCCTCCTATAGCCACAAACTTCTGCCCCACATTCTAATACTGCATTGTTAAAACTATCCCAACTCTCTTCAACCCCCCCACTACTCCTACTTGCACTAGCCCACCTTTCTGCCAATAGTTGCTTATATCTCACCCTAACTTCCTCCTCCCTTAGTTTATACAATTTTACCTCTCTTACTTGCTGTTGTCATTTTCTTTTTGTCCCATCTACCTTTTACTCTAACTGTAGCTACAACCAAATAATGATCTGATATATCCGTTGCCCCTCTATAAACATGTACATCCTGAAGCCTACCCATCAACCTTTTATCCACCAATACATAATCCAACAAACTACTTTCCTTACGTGCTATATCATACCTTGTATATTTATTTATCCTCTTTTTCATAAAATATGTATTACTTATTACCAAACCTCTTTCTACACATAGCTCAATTAATGGTTCCCCATTTACATTTACCCCTGGCACCCCAAATTTACCTACTACTCCCTCCACCACATTTTTACCCACTTTAGCATTAAGATCCCCAACCACAATTACTCTCTCACTTGGTTCAAAACTCCCCACACACTCACTCAACATTTCCCAAAATCTCTCTCTCTCCTCTACACTTCTCTCTTCTCCAGGTGCATAAACACTTACTATAACCCACTTTTCACATCCAACCTTTATTTTACTCCACATAATCCTTGAATTTATACATTTATATTCCTTCTTTACCTGCCATAACTGATTATTCAACATTATTGCCACTCCTTCTTTAGCTCTAACTCTATTTGAAACCCCTGATCTATTCCCATTTATTTCTCCCCACTGAAACTCTCCTACCCCTTCAGCTTTGTGTCACTTAAAGCCAGGACATCCAGCTTCTTTTCATTCATAACATCTACAATCATCTCTTTCTTATCATTCGCACAACATCCACGCACATTCAAACATCCCACTTTGACGGTTTTCTTCTTCTTCTTTTTAGTAAGCTATACAGGAAAAGGGGTTACTAGCCCATTGTTCCCGGCATTTTAGTTGACTTTTACAACACGCATGGCTTACGGAGGAAAGATTCTTATTCCACTTCCCCATGGATATGAAAGGAAAAGCAATAAGAACAAGAACTATTAAGATAAAATCAAAGAAAACTCAGATGAGTGTGTATACTTAAACGTGTACATGTTTGCGTAGTGTGACCTAAGTGTAAGTAGAAGTAGCAAGACGTACCTGAAATCTTGCATGTTTATGAGACAGAAAAAAGACACCAGCAATCCTACCATCATGTAAAACAGTTTCAGGTTTCTGTTTCACAGTCACCTGGCAGGATGGTAGTACCTCCCTGGGTGGTTGCTGTCTACCAACCTACTACATACTTTTTTAAAACACAGCATTTCCTCAGAGAGGAACTTAACTTGTCAAATGCAGCAACACCATGGAGTCCAGCCTACATATAATATTAGAACACAAGTGTTTAAATATTAATATATACAAGAAGATGAAATTACTGGGGAGGACACACAGAAATCTGCGCCCAGTAAATACACCCGCCCGGGTAGGCTGGAAACACTCCGCCATCGATCCTACAAACAACATGAGCCTAGCGCACTAGGCTTGTTTCATGTTACAAGGACACTCGTGGCAATGGATGCTCAAGGATTAATTTCAGCCTCCTCCTGTTTGAATACCAGCCTCAACAAGCAGCCTATATAGCAATGAAACCACGGTGTTGTCTCTTGAGCCGGACAATGTGTCGTGGGGTCGAACCCTGGCCTGCCGCAGTTTGGTAAATGTTTCAATACCACTTGTTTCGAGGTTTCATTGATATATATATATATATATATATATATATATATATATATATATATATATATATATATATATATATATATATATATATATATAAGTAGTAGGAAAGTCCCTGTAGAACGCAAATGGCGGCGGTCCCCCCACCCCCTTCCGGTCACCCCCACCCCCACTTCCGGTCGATCCCCCACTTCCGGTCCGCCCCTTCTTCCGGTCCGCCCCCACTTCCGTTTTTTTTCATTTTTAGCAGACCCGCACCCCCCTTCCCCGAGCTCCTCATCCCTGAGCGGTCTCCTTCCGCGCTCGAGCCCCGCTCCGCCGCGCCCGCCCGCCCGCCCCTTGCCCTTCCGCGTCGAGCCGCCCCGAGCTGCCTTCTGCAGCGCCTTCTGCGGATCGCCCCCGCTCCTCGATTTTTTTTCGAATTTTTTTTTTTTAATTTTTCATTTTTTCCAATTTTTCATTTTTTCAATATTACTTCTGATATTTTTTACTTGACCTCTATGGAGAGTCAGAGATATGGTAACTCCCTATGGGGTAGAAATGTTCTCGATTTCAATAAAAAGAACGAAAAGACTCGATTTCAATATTCTATCACCCCTCCATCTCCTTGGATCAAGTTCCTTATGGGGTATAATAAGAATATTTCACCCTATAGGGTCTCTCTTTAAGTAAATTGAACTAAGACTTGAGTTTTACCTACTTTGGAATTTCATCAAATTCACTTCCATCCCCCCCCCAATATTCCTGCTCCAATTCCTCGGATCAAGATTTGAGTTCTCCCCTATTGGGTAAAACTTTTCTCAATTTCAATGAAAAGAACGAAAAGACTCGATTTCAATATTCTATCATCCCTCCACTTCCTTGGTGTGTGATGTCATCACTGGGTCACCAACAAGTTCATTCAAGTATCTTTCCCTTATTATGTTAAAAGAATTAAAAGTGTGTGACGTCATCACAATATTTCCTCGGACAAGCTTAAACATGAGAAGAGTACAACAAGTTCAATCAAGCGAGCCCAGGTGTGGTGTGAGGTCACGTGATGTTTACCCGTGACGTCACAATATTTCCTCGAATCAAGTTTTTGTATAACCCTCTATGGGGTCTCTTTTTTAGGTTAAAAGAATTTATTGTAGGTTAACACTAATACACATTTTTCGTCATTTATTTATTAATACATATACATTTTCGGCTAACAGAGTAAAAAGATA
Organism: Cherax destructor; assembly: GCA_009830355.1. Taxonomy (NCBI): domain Eukaryota; kingdom Metazoa; phylum Arthropoda; class Malacostraca; order Decapoda; family Parastacidae; genus Cherax; species Cherax destructor. The sequence continues at coordinate 11,862 of WNWK01003364.1, read as the reverse complement.
CATTTTTTCAGTCTTACATTAACATTTTTCAGGTATCAATAAAAAGTCCCCATACGGGTAAGTCAAGTCATTGACTAAAATGAACATAACACGAATTAAGATTTCAGGTAACAAATAAAAAAAGTACATTTCAATCTCTGAGCAGGCCCCCACCCCAGCGCCTGAGGTCACGACCTCACCTGCTCTCTACCACACACACACACACACACCCCATCTCCCACCCATCACAGGCCCACCCCAGCGCCTGAGGCCATGACCTCACCTGCTCTCTCTCTCCACCTCATACACACACACGCGCGCACACACACACACACACACACACACACACACATACACACACACACACACAAACACACCACCCATTACCCCATCACTCATCTCAATTTTTTCCAGTTTTACTAATTCATCCAAAAAGCCACATCCGCCTCCACAGAACATACACACATTTTATACTCAATATAACCAAGAAATACATTGGAACACCTCCAAAACACTCTTATACATCATTTGAATACCCCCAAAACATCATTTAATACTGTGAAAACGACATTGAATACTATCAAATAGCATTTAAAACACCTCTAACTCATACACCAAACTACACTCGCCCCAAAAATCACTCATCTCAATTTTTTTTCCAGTTTTACTAATTCACCCAAAAAAAAAGATCATTTAACCTATGAATACTTTCACTATGATCACATTTTTACACATTCCCCCAAAACACCATTGATCACCACCAAAACGCCATTGAATGCACCCAAAACACTATTGAACACCACCAAAACACCATCAAACTTTCCCTCAAAACACTATAACCAACTTTTTAAGATGACAAAACCACTATCTAAGTACACTCATCTCAATATTTTTCCCGTTTTACTAATTCATCAAAAAAAGTAATCACTAAAACACACTTTCAAAAACACAGTCACCATTGAACACCGCCAAAAACACCTCTGAATACTCCCAAATCATCGTTTGAACACCATCACACCCACATATATTCCCTGTTTTCAGGTAACAGGCTAAATCAATAACTTTCAAGAAATATTCTCACATCCCTCAACATCTCATACATCATTTGAATACCCTCAAAAACAATATCAAACACCACAAATAACATTTAACCTAACCTAACTTTAACTTCAAATCACTCTAAAACATGACACATTACCAAAACTAACACAGTCACCACCAACCAACTAAGACATATCATAATCACATTTTTTATAAACATCCCCTCAAATCATTATAACCAACTTTATAAGATCATTAATCTCAATCCACTAAGATCACTCATTTCAATTTTTTCCCGTTTTACTAATTCATCCAAAAAAAGTAAAATTCATCTCCAAAGAACATTTTTCATATACATTCCCTCGTATCACCAACCGAGAACACTATTACTGATTTTTCCTCGTTTTACTAATTCATCCAAAAAAAGATCATTAGGACAAAGATCGCTAAAACTATGAATACTTTTTACTAATGGAACACTTCCAAACAACATTAGAACATTTCCAAATTACATTAGAAAATTCCCAGATTACTTTGAACACATCCAATACAATATTAGAACACTCCCAGATTACTTTGAGCACATCCAAAACAATATTAGAACGCCCTCAGATTACTTCCAAACAATATTAGAACACCATCAAAAACACTCTTTTACCCCATTTGAACACCACCAAAACACTCTTGTACATCATATGAACACCTTCAAAAACACTATCAAACACCGCAAATAACATTTAACCTAACCTAACTTTAACTTCAAATCACTCTAAAACATGACACGCCACCAACCAACTAAGACATAACATATTCCCATTTTTACAAAAATCTCCTCAAATCACTCAAAATCACCAGTGAATACTTCCAAGACATCATCAAACTTTCCCTCAAAACATTCCCTCAAAACACTCCAACCAAGATCACTACTTACCTCCAACTCGGATAAAACATGAACACAAAAAATACATGAACATAATCCTATCGCAAAAAACACAAAACACACTTTCAAAAAAACACAACGCCTTGACCACCAAAACACTCTTATACATCATTTGATTACTCCCAAAACACCATTTGAATACTCCCGAAACAATATATAACATTTAACCTAACCTAACCTAACAACATCTAACCTAACCAAAAAAAATGGCATCTAATCTAACAACTTAACCTTCAAAAAACACTATCAAACACCACAAATAACATTTAACCTAACCTAACCTAACAACATCTAACCTAACCAAAAAAATAGCATCTAATCTAACAACTTAACCTTCAAAAACACTATCAAACACCACAAATAACATTTATCCTAACCTAACTTATCCTTCAAATCACTCAATCACCATTTGAACACCTTCAACTAACACAGACATACACCCTCCAACTAAGTCATGGAACATTATCAAAAAACTAAGACACCTTCAACTAACACCTGAGACATCAACAAAACCTATACAAGACATATTCACCAATCTTATACCTGACATGAGCCATATCCAACATCTAAGACAAATAAAAATCTAACTCATATACACAATATAATATATAACTGCAAAATACCATGTCACGATCACCACCAACTATAACATATCATGTACCCAAAAATCTAAGAAACACCAAAACTAAGACATACACTTCCAACTATAACATGACATGAACACACAACCAACTTATACACGACCTAATCACGACAAAACTTAAGACATGAAACATATACACAAAATAAGACATAAACACAAATATTCTAAGATCCACCAACTAAGACATAATATGAACCCACAAACAAATTTAAACCATCAGTCAGGTCAAAATCTAAGACACAGACACCACCAACTAAGATATATACACAAAATAAGACCGCTCAGGAATGAGGAGCTCGGGGGGGTTGCGGGTCTGCTAAGGATGAAAAAAAAACGGAAGTGGGGAAGTGGGGGTCGACCGGAAGTGGGGGGTGGGTGACCGGAAGTGGGGGGACCGCCGCCATTTTGCGTTCTACAGGGACTTTCCTACTACTTATATATATATATATATATATATATATATATATATATATATATATATATATATATATATATATATATATATATATATATATATATATATATACCTACACCGTGCTCCGTCGTGCTCCGTTGTTTTAGTAGATTTTCACGTTTTTTTTGCTTGCTAGGAACTTTCAAACTGTGCCAGTGAACTTATAAAGTACATTCCCCCAGCGCTTGGAACTAATCTAACAAAAAATTAGTAAACATTGAGCCAAAAAGGATAAAAAGTGTGCCGAGTCATACTGCCAGTGGGCAACCACAGGCATAGGTGCAGTGTGCAAAAAAACTTAGAAGAAATTTGACAGAGGAAAGAAAGTCTCCCTGATAATAGTGTCATACATAGTGGTACAGTGTATATCACAGTGGTACAGTGTATATCACAGTGGTACAGTGTATATCACAGTGGTACAGTGTATATCACAGTGGTACAGTGTATATCACAGTGGTACAGTGTATATCACAGTGGTACAGTGTATATCACAGTGGTACAGTGTATATCACAGTGGTACAGTGTATATCACAGTGGTACAGTGTATATCACAGTGGTACAGTGTATATCACAGTGGTACAGTGTATATCACAGTGGTACAGTGTATATCACAGTGGTACAGTGTATATCACAGTGGTACAGTGTATATCACAGTGGTACAGTGTATATCACAGTGGTACCGTAGTGTTCAGATAAGATCCCATAATAAATGCTATGATGAAAATTAAGCTGTCTCCCATCAACCATAGAAGACAAAGGTAGTATCTCCATAAGAGGTACAAGTGTCGAAATCAAAAACCCAAACAAAATCCTGGGATATGAGATCGACAGATTACTTAACTCCACTTCTCACATCTCTAAAAAAGTTAACCTAGCTAAACCTCTGTTGGAGACCTCTGTTGGAATACCCTTGCGTACCCCTAGCACTAACAACTAAAACCAACAGGCTGCGGCTCCAACGAGTCCAGAAGAAAGCTCTCCGCTTTATTCCTGGGACCAGATTAAGGGACAGAATAAGAAGTGAAGACCTACATGTACAACAAGAAATCACTGCAATTGATGTAAGGATAGATAAACTAGCGAAAAAACAGCTTTATGACATGCAAGAACTATATGTACCTGATAGAGAACCCCCCCCTTCCCCAACCAGTAAACACAACCGACTATGTCATCACCACACCTCCCCACCGAACCCAAAGAATGACTCTGCAGCAAAGAGTTAGGCGCTACATTCACAATGATAACTACCCACGACCAAGAATCCTGAGTGATCTCCCCGTCGAACCAGAAGAGTGGGTACCACCAGTCCCAGTCTATGTTCAACAACATAGATAAATACTCCCCATTTATGGGTGACCTACCGTCTCCAAACTACATCTTACAACCAACATTGTAACACCTACGAACTTCCTATTTTAGGACACCACCTCAGAAACAGCTTGACCAGCTCCGGGCTACCCACCAATAACATCGTAAGCCCAGCAACTACCACCTGTTGCAAAAGTAACTGCTTGACCAGCTCCGGGCTACCACCCACCAACAACGAATAGCCCAGCAACTACCACCTGTTGCAGCAGCCTTGCCTGAAAAAAAAAAAAAAAAAAAAAATATATGCTACAAATAATATGCTTTCTTGCAACTCAGTGTGATGCTGTGATACAACAGTATACCTGTGTGCAACTGACGGGATAAAGGCATATCCTCCTCTTAAAATTTACTTATGTATAACTCTACATACACACACACTTATTATGTTGCGCCAAAGTGGATAGGCCACTTACCTTTACAACCCTAACCTCTCCCCCTCCCACCTATTTCCCAATTTCCATCCTTACCCATCCTTCTTCCTTCCCCACTTTACCGACGCTCAGGTCAAATCAATCAATCAATCAGCACAAAGCGATAGGCCTAACAGTTGCCAGCAGTCGCCAGGACCCTACCACGCAGTTCAGCTGCTGTTAATAATCTTCCTAAACCTGCTAGTGTATCTGACCTATAGTTTACTGATACACAGAATTTTTTTTTTTTTTTTTTGAGATACGAAAAGGTGCACAATCTTGAGGAAATACGGAAAGTGTAGTATCGTAGAAGCATGATAAACAGTGTAGAGTTGCCAGTGAACGCAAGATACATAACACCATTTATATCAGAAACATTTACAGCAGTGTTGCCATAGTTAATAACGATAACAAAATGGTACTTAGTGAGGTGGACTGACGAAAATTAGAAAATTCTTCTTTTATTGAAATACAAGAAGTATAGTTACTTGTGGAAATACAAGAAGTATAGTTACTTGTGGAAATACGAGAAGTATAGTTACTTGTGGAAATACAAGAAGTATAGTTACTTGTAGAAATACGAGAAGTATAGTTACTTGTGGAAATACAAAGAGTCCTGTAGTTGTCAGTGGTCGCAACATACAACGGAAAGCAAATATTCTTCTAGTAATCTTCACCAGTCGCTCCACCATAGCCAACAATAGTGATAAAATACCATTTGATATGGTGGTGGAAAAAATCTAGAAAATCTAAATACAGTGATACAAGTGACCGAAACCTCAGGTGCCAGATGGCCGTTTAGTTATAGTAGGAGCTGCCAGAAGTCACCGGTTTCTCCAACACGCAAGTTACACCTTTTTATATCAAACTGATCACATATTACTCTATAAATAATATTCCAGTAGTCCTTTATGAGCTAGTCCAAATCACCGGCCGGATTCGTTCAAAAATAGTGATCCACTGACTGGATTCGTCCGGATTCGTTCAAAAATAGTGATCCACTGACTGGATTCGTCCGGATTCGTGAACTCATGACCGGATTCAAAGCTGACAGAGTTTTCTAGGCGCCCTTAACACCCAACCCGATTGAAAAACAAAATAAGTTATCCCCTGACTGGATTCACAAGCTGACGGGGTTTTTAGGCGCCCATATCATACCAAACACCCAAACAGTTATTGCTAGCAGCTGTAAGATTGTCTCGTATCACCACAGTATATATAACAATTTATATATATACCAGTGTATGTATATATATATATATATATATATATATATATATATATATATATATATATATATATATATATACATATATATATATATATATATATATATATATATATATATATATATATATATATATATATATATATATATATATTATATGTACTCACCTAGTTGTGGTTGCAGGGGTCGATTCATAGCTCCTGGCCCCGCCTCTTCACTGGCCGCTACTGTGTGTGTGTGTGTGTATTTATATATTTGTAAAAAAAATATAAAATAAGCCTACTCTAGCCAGACAAACTGGAAGAACTGGTAAAGACAACTAAATACTTCTAGAAATTATAGACTAGCTAGCTAGGAGTTGTCAAGTGTTGTAAGATGTCCACCACCATGACCACCACCATGACCACCACCATGACCACCACCATGACCACCACCATGACCACCACCATGACCACCACCATGAAGATCTATGTAGTCTGCAGAAAGGGTCACAGACGAAAGCATGCCTGGATTGCTTGCAATCTCTGTTGTAAATGGTCCCATGGGGTGTGCAGGGATTTTAAACCTGTGACCATGTCTGATATAAAATCGGAGAAATGTTTTTGGGTCTGCCCAAACGAGATAAACCTGTATGTGAAAATTACATCTATATTTAAAGACAAGAACACCAATAAAAGATCCTTCTTGGAAGACATGGCAGCATGGTATGACAGCTGGGATAATAAAATGGGTGGGTTGGACGGGTCTGTCTTGGAAGACAGTGTTCCTGAGGGTGCTAGTGTTATCCTGGAGGACAGTGTTCCTGAGGGCGCTAGTGTTATCCTGGAGGACAGTGAACCAAAAGGAGATAGTGGCCCTGGTGATGAAACAAGTAAAGGCAACGCTATTCGATTTACAGAGGTACAAAATAGATACTGCTGGAGATGGAACAAAAGGGAATGATGCCTCAGGGAATAGTGTTGACACACTACTAGCAAAACCTGGTGGAAGCACTGATGTCCATACAGGGGCGGTAAACAGAGGGGAAACAAAGAAATGCAACACTAGCAAACGCAGCTGCAATAAATCCTAGCAAACAAAACTCCAATCTATGCAAATATTATGCCTTGGGTATCTGCAGTCACGGTATATCTGGTAAAACAGGTGGGACATGCATCTTTGAGCATCCCAAAAAATGCTGCACCCACATGGCAAGAGGAGGGTGCAACTCCCCTTCCTGTAACCTATTTCACCCCAAAATGTGTCACTCGTCACTCCATGAAAGAAAATGCTACAACACATACTGCCAGACACATCATCTAAAGGGGACAAGAACATATAGACCAGCCAGACTATGAGAAACAAAGGAGGGGAGCCATAACCTCTCCAGGGAAAGAGGTTTTCTAGGGCCAGGAAGGAAAAAAGACTGGCAAGAAATGACAGTAATCTTACACCAACTGAAAACACTTCTGGAGCAGAGGCACAGACATTGGCCTCCACTCCAGAACAACAGATATTAGAGCCAGCAAATAAACCCCCACCCCCCTCAATTCCATCAATATAACGATATTTGTCTTTGCAAACATACAGGGTCTAAACCCATCAACAAACAACAAAATCCCCTACATCAAGGGACTGCTCACGGAGTCGAATGCAATGTTTGCAGCATTCACAGAGACCCACACAAAAGATCATTATGACAACGAAATATGGATCCCAGGTTATAACCTATTCAGATGTGACAGACTAAACAGGCAACAAGGGGGGGGGGGGTTGGCCTGTACGTCACAGAGTCGCTCATTTGCTCAGAACTACTAAACACCTCAAATGATGTAGTTGAAGTTTTGGCGGTAAAGATTGAAAACCAAAACCTTGTCATTGTGGTGGTATACAAGCCTTCAGACGCAACTTCCCAGCAATTCCAGGAACAGCTTTTGAAAATTGACCACTGTCTGGAAAATCTCCCAACTCCTGCCCCAAACATCTTGCTACTGGGAGATTTCAACTTGAGACACCTAAAATGGAGGAGTGTAGCAAATAATATTTTAGCAGAGATCACCCCAGGAGGCAGCTCAGATGAAAATTTACACACACATGAGCTATTAAATCTCTGCACCAATTTCACCTTAAACCAGCAAATATTAGAGCCTACAAGAGTAAAAATACGCTGGACCTCATCTTCACTAACAACGACGATCTGATACCTAATATAACCGTATCAAAGACAATACACTCAGATCACAACATAATAGAGGTACAGACATGTATACACAGGGCTCCTGACCAGCAAAATGTGATCAGTCACGAGGGTGTCTTCACAAAATTCAAATTCAATAAAAAAAAAAAAACATACATTTGGAACAAGTCAACCATATTCTAAATGAAACAAGTTGGGAAGATATCCTAAACAACACTGATCCGAACCTTTGCCTAGAAAAAATAAACTCTGTGGTTCTTGAGATCTGCTCAAGACACATTCCATTAAGAAAAAGAAAGAGAAGATATAAACTAGAAAGAGAAAGACACTCCCTATACAGACCAAGGTGAAGAGTAACAGAGCTGCTGAGAGGGGACAATATATCTGAAATACGTAGAGAGGCACTGGATAAGGAAATTGTGAACATCGAACTTAAACTGAAGGAATCTTACACGTGACAAGAATCACAGGAAGAACTAAAAGCCATAAAGGAAACTGAAAAAAAAAATCCTTCTTCTCTTATGCCAAATCTAAGGGAACAACAACATCCAGTATTGGGCCCCTGCTTAGGTGAGATGGGACACACACAGATGACAGCCAAGAAATGAGTGAGATATTAAAGTCCCAATACGACTCAGTGTTCAGCGAGCCGCTGCCCAGACTAAGGGTCGACAATCCAAATGAATTAATTCTTTTTGAACGAGACCCAAAATTTGGTCATCTCAAAAATCTTGGATATTATTCTAACACCACAAGACTTGAAAAGGCAATAAATGACATGCCCATGCACTCTGCCCCAGGCCCAGACTCATGGAACTCCGTGTTCATCAAGAACTGCAAGAAGGGGTTCTTGCAGTTCTATGAAGAGGGAGCATGGACACAGGGGTCATCCCACACTCACTAAAAACAACAGACATAGCCCCACTCTACATAGGTGGCAGTAAAGCAATTGCAAAGAACTACAGACCGATACCCATCAGTTACACAACCCAGGGCAACACGGATTTAGAGCAGGTCGCTCATGCCTGTCCCAGCTACTGGACCACTATGACAAGGTCCTGGATGCTGCAGAGGATAAACAAAATACAGATGTAGTATACACAGACTTTGCAAAAGCTTTCGACAAGTGTGACCATGGTGTAATAGAGCACAAAATGCGTGATAAATGAATAACAGGAAAAGTTGGTAGGTGGATCTATAACTTCCTGATAAATAGAACACAAAGAGTAATAGTAAACAGAGTAAAGTCTGAGGCAGCTATGGTGAAAAGCTCTGTTCCCATTTTTTTCCTCATCCTCATATCTGACATAGACAGAGATGTAAGCCATAGCTTCGTGTCTTCCTTTGTGGATGACACCCGAATTGCCATGACAGTGACCTCCATCGAAGACACCACAAGACTCCAAGCGGACATAACCCAAATCTTCTAATGGGCCACTCAAAACAATAAATATGAAGTTCAATGAAGAGAAATTTCAACTACTCAGATATGGAAAACTTGAGGAAATTAAAACTGTATCGGGATATACGACAAATTCTAACCATACAATTGAGCGAAAAAGTAATGTGAAAGACCTGGGAGTGATAATGTCTGAGGATCTCGCCTTCAAAGACCACAACAATGTATCTACCACATCTGCTAGGAAAATGATAGGATGGATAATGAGAACCATCAAAACTAGGGACGCCAAGTCCATGATGTTTCTCTTCAAATCCCTTGTTCTCTCTTGGCTGGAATACTGTTGTGCACTAACTGCCCCCTTCAAGGCAGGGGAAATTGGTGACCTTGAGAGTGTACAAAGAACTTTCACGGCACACTTAAGTACGATAAGGCACCTAAATTACTGGGAACGGTTGAAGGCCCTTGATCTGTATTCCCTGGAACGCAGGCGAGAGAGATACATGATAATATACACTTAGAAAATTCTAGAGGGATTAGTACCAAACTTGCACACGAAAATCACTCCCTATGAGAGCAAAAGACTCGGCTAGATATGCAACATTCCCCCAATGAAAAGCAGGAGCGCCACGAGTACACTGAGAAACAACACAATAAGTGTCCGGGGCCTAAGACTGTTCAACTGCCTCCCAGCATACATGAGGGGGATTACCAATAGACCCCTGGCTGTCTTCAAGAAGGCATTGGACAAGCACCTAAAGTCAGTACCTGACCAACCGGGCTGTGGTTCGTACGTCAGTTTGTGTGCGGCCAGCAGTAACAGCCTGGTTGATCAGACCCTCTCCAGGTAAACTCCAGGATACGTATACATACAATTAGAAGGCTGGAGGCAGTGGAAATGTCCTGTCTGAGAGCAATGTGTGGTGTGAATATAATGCAGAGAATTCGTAGTTTGGAAATTAGGAGGAGGTGCGGGATTATTATCCAGAGGGCTGAGGAGGGGTTGTTGAGGTGGTTCGGACATGTTGAGGTGATGGAACAAAATGACTTCGAGAGTGTATAAATCCGTAGTGGAGGGAAGGCAGGGTAGAGGTCGGCCTAGTAAAGGTTGGAGGGAGGGGGGTAAAGGAGGTTTTGTGTGCGTGGGGCTTGAACTTCCAGCAAGCATGCGTGGGCGTGTTAGATAGGAGTGAATGGAGACAAATGGTTTTTATTACTTTTGCTGTTGGAGTGTAAGCAGGGTAATATTTATGAAGGGATTCAGGGAAACCGGCAGGGCGGACTTGAGTCCTGGAGATGGGAAGTACAGTGCCGGCACTCTGAAGGAGGGGTGTTATGTTGCAATTTTATAACTGTAGTGTAAGCGCGGCTCTGGCAAGACAGTGATGGAGTGAAGGATGATGAATGTTTTTCTTTTTCGTTCCACCCTGCCTTGGTGGGAGACGGCCGATGTGTTTATATATACAGTGGTCCCTCGGTTTTCGCCGAAAATTCGTTCCAGAATGCTGCTCAAGTGCCATTACCGAACGAATTTACTTCCTTAAGAAATAATGTCACGTAGGTTAGTCTATTTCAGACCCCCAAAAATACACTTGCAACAGCACTTACGAAAATACACTTACATAAATGTTCGAGTTTGGAGATGCACGAAAACCGAGGGTGTGTGTGTGTGTGTGTACTCACCTAATTGTACTCACCTAATTGTTTTTGCAGGGGTCGAGACTCAGCTCCTGGCCCCGCCTCTTCGCTGTCCGATACTGGGTCTCTCCTCTCCCTGTTCCATGAGCTTTATCATACCTTGTCTTAAAACTATGCATGGTTCCCGCCTCCACTATATCATTCGCTAGACTATTCCACTTCCTGACTACTCTATGGCTGAAGAAATGCTTCCTAACATCCCTTTGACTCATCTGAGTCTTCAGCTTCCAGTTGTGTCCCCTTGTATCTGTGTTCCCTCTCTGAAACAACCTGTCACTATCTACCTTGTCAATTCCCCGCAGTATTTTGTATGTCGTTATCATGTCTCCTCTGACCCTTCTTTCCTCCAGTGTTGTTAGTCCTATTTCCCTCAACCTTTCTTCATAAGACAGACCCCTGAGTTGTGGAACTAACCTTGTCGCAAACCTTTGCACTTTCTCTAGTTTCCTTACGTGCTTGACCAGGTGTGGGTTCCAGACTGGTGCTGCATATTCTAGTATGGGCCTGACGTACACGGTATACAGTG